>JAVJIF010022522.1:0-88328 GCA_038442645.1 Agave tequilana
AAAAGAATAAGAGGGAGGAGAGAGAGAGAGAGAAAGCAAGAGAAAGAGGGAGAGTATAGAGGAAAGAGAGAGTTTAGAGACAGAAAGAGGCTAGAGAGAAATAGAATTTAGAGAGAGAGAGATAACAGAAAGAGGAGGGACAGTAGAGAGAGACTGTAGAGAGAGAAAGATAAAGAAACAATTAGAGAGAGAAAAGGAGGGGGCTGTTGCCCCCGCCGCTGCCCACGCAACCAAGGCCAGACGCCCTGGCTGTTGCTCCCTTGCCGTAGCCGCGTAGCTAGGTAGCGCTGGGAGGAGCGGCGCCGGCCACCGTCGGAGGCTTGGGGTGGCCGCCGGCCACCCCACAGAGCAGGGAGGAGGAGGTTTGTGATTTAAAGGAGAAGAAGATAAAGATAGTGGTGAAGTTGATGGTGTTGGAGACGAAGGAGAGGGAAGAAGTTAGGGGAGGAGATGGCCAGAGTGGCCGCAGGCCATGGGTGCCACCGAAGGAGGAGGCCAGTTGAAGTGGAGAGATGGAGAGAGAGAAGCAATTAGAGGGTGGAGGAGAGAGAGAGGAAGAGATGGAGAGTAGGATTTGAGAGAGGAATTGAGAGATTAGGGGAGGGAGGGAGAGAATTTGAGAGGGAAGGAGATGGGAGAGGGGAGGCCCCTGCCGTCGGGTGCCAGGGGAAGAAGAAAAGAAGGAGAAGGGAAAATAAAAGAGAAGAAAGAAAAAGAAAAGGAAGAGAGGGAAGAGAAAGAAAAGGAAAAAGGGAAAAGAAAAAGAAAGGAAAAGAGAAAAAGAAAGAGAGAGAGAGAGAGAGAGAGAGAGAGAGTGAAGTGAGTGAGGGTGATAGGGAGATTAATGAAGGGGGAGTGGGTTCGGTAGGTCAGGTGATGGGGAAAAGAAAAGGAAAAAGAAAGAAAGAAATGAAAAGATTCCGCAAAATAATAATATTATATAATGTCGGGAAATATCGACTGTTCCAGAAAGATCCCCAAAAAATACTCAGAGGTAGAAAACATCATCCTAAGGAACAATATGAAATAGTTTTCAGAAATAAAATCTCATTTTCAAAATAAAAATCCTGAAATCCACCAAGGATACTAGCCGATACCAAATCTGGCCGAGTTTTGATCAATTTAGAAAATTCTTCAAAAATACATTAAGGTAGAAAAATAAGATTCTAAGAAATAATATGAAAGCAAATTTTAGAAATTCAACTGCAATTGTAAGTTATAAAATTCTGAAAATTACCAGTGATACGGTAGACACCAATTTTGAAGATTTTATAAATTAATTCGAAAAATTTTCAAAAAATCATGAAAAATCTGGAATATTGAAAAATGATGTCTGAAACTAAAATCTGACCACCAAAAAAGCCAAATCGAGTAATATACTAGGATTGGTTCCCTGGTTCAGAGTAGGGCTGACTCCGAGTCCACGAATCCAGATCCAATGCAAAACAATCGCATAAATAATCATAAAACAAAAACAAATACAAGAAGTAAATAAAAAAATTATGATTGAAAATTTTGAATACGCAACTAAACACATACTCTGGGAACGGGGTGTTACATTCCATCCACCTTACAAAAATTTCGTCCTCAAAATTTTGATAGAGAAAAATGAACACAAAAAGGATGAGGACGGGAGTTATACCAATTAAGATATGAACAACTAAGGCTAATGTTCACGATTCTACCAATCGATAATTCTGGACCTAAATGTCTTCTGTACTTCCTGCCTTATAAACTTCAGACGACACTATATCAATGCAGATCTGATAACTATCCATAAGAAAATTCTACCTGATGAAGATAAATAGAAATCTGAATGGTCTAATTGGGCTGCCAGACTAACTGAAAGTGATAAGATAAGCCGAATAAAAGAAGAGTCCCTAACTTTTCTGAAGACTTCAACAAAACCGCAATCTGAATCTCATGTCCTTATCTGACACAAAAACGACTGGGATACTGTATAGCCGAACTATCTCTCTCAAACTATCTGCTAGAATTTCTATACACTGACCCATTCTAAATAATATAAAATAAGCTGACTTCAGAACTAGTCAAACTTTCACTGCTCGAACTTTGCTAGAATCGGCGGGTATTACTTCTTTCGAAATGATGACACCAAAGAATACGATACTTACATGTTTAGAATGCATACTTATTTTGTTGGTCGTGAAACTGTTCCTGATAAAGAGTCTATATTGAGACTACTAGATGTTCGGTCAGTTTCCACCACTTAGAAAAGAAGATCATAATATCGTAGATAGAAAAAACATGATGAACTGATCATGGATATACAAATGAAGAACCGATAATAACGACTCTGAATGTTGGTCACTGATTACTCTGGAAGGCATAAATAAAAACTTATAAAAATGGTGAAGAATTCTAAATACTGGCCCTTGGATGTAGCCCGTCTGTAATATTTAGAACATACACAAGTCCTGCGAAGTTGGCCGAATAGATCGTCAACAAAGATTACGGCCAATTTGTTCAGATAAGGTGAGAAAACCGGCTCATTAAGTCTATGAAAACATGTTAGGTGGGAAAAATCTGGGTAAGGAGATTAGAGTGATAAACACTGACGGAGCTAGCCACGAGTGAGGCCAAACTCAGGTGGAGCCATTGTATAACACAACGTCAGGTGCTTAGCACTAGAGTACGACAGAACTAATGCTCTGCGAGGCTCGCACTTGGCATAGCTCACGTGGCGAAGTCAGCGCGTAACACAATGCTAAATACTAAGCATTAGGGTGCAACAATGCCCATGTTTGATTTAGCTCGCATGGCTAGAACACGACTCTCGCTTAGTAGGCCAGCGGGGTCTGTGGTTCATCAAATTCATAAAAGACGGTTAGATGTTGTGGCTGAGCTCAGTAAGGGCGATAGAAGAGATTATGATCGCTACTAGAATACTATAGAAAATACCATCTGCCTGAAAGAAGTTTTGAATCTGAAAACTGTTCATACCGACACTCCTCGTATCGTGATACAGTCTATCTGATTAAATAAGTGATGACTACTTAACTTCCTATACTAATCCCCGTGGTGCGTCTATACATAGAATGCGAAGCCAAGAACTGCCCGATAAAAGATAATACGATGCACTATAATCAGAGAATACCAGAATAGGGGGAATGCGAACCACATCTATCTTGCCGCTACCTCTCTAGTCTACCCATATCTTAAGTTGGTATAAAACTACAAAAATCAGAATATGAAAAAATGGAACAGATACGGGAATCAAAGGAAGGACGATCAAGAAGAAATAGATAACGCTACACTTGTAATTAGATTGTATAATCATGACTCATGCATTCCAGTTACAAATTTCATTACCATTAATTTGCCGACTGGTTGTACTGAGGATGTGAGAGGCTAGGCTCTGATACCACCCTGTAACGCCCCGGTCCCGCGGGTACGGAGACGTTACTGTGACGTATATACTAGGTGAAAAATACTCTCACATATATATGCTAAGCATTAGTACAGGCAAGAATCAGAGTTTAAAAATACGTGGGCATTATAGATTCCAACATATGAGTACAATTACAAAGTTATCACAGGATGTGACACAATATTATAAGAATATTACATTACTGATAGGCGCAAATGCGAGAATATAAGAGATATACAATTAAGAACTGTATAAAAGGCGCTCACGAGTCACAAAGGGAAACTCAAGAGCCGAGCAGGGGGGCCTGGAAGGATGGGGCTTCAAATGGTCTGCCATAATTCACGCTTTCGCTGCGCCACTCTGATCAGCAACTGGGAAAAAAATAAGCTCTTAGTGATTAGTATCCAATATTGCATATTTTATATCATAATCCCCATGCATAATACAAATAAATAAGTGATTTTTAATCCTCTTCTCTACTTATTTGCAGGTATATACTTAAAGGAGAGTTAGTCAATTAATTACCTTAATTAGCAATAATTAAGGTGATTAATTAAAAGATTAAAGATAAAGCCAAATCCAATCCAGATCTAGAGAGATCCGCGCAACAAACTCAGAATCCAAGTAGTCCACGTGGATAACCACCCAACGACCAGATCTCACCAGAAAATCTGGGCTCAACGGCCCAGAATCCGCGGCGGATCCGCGGCAATCCGCGGCAATCTGGGACCGTTGAGATCCCAGATTTTGTGGCAACCAACTAGATCTCGAAGATACTCTCCTGGGCCTATAAATACCTCACTTGGACCTGCGAGCAAAAACTGATCAGAGAAGAGAGGAGATTAGTTTTAGGTGTTGTAATTTTCATTTTCTCTAGGTTTTGTTCTTTAGTTCCCTCTTCTTCTCTATCCCTAGATTTCATTACAAAAGAGAGTGATTGTGAGGGAGAGAGCTTGTGTAATCAAGGGTGACAACTTGAAGCTATGCAAGGATTGATCCATCCTCCATTCCTCTACTTGAGTTTGATTCTAGTTTCTTGTGCTTTCTTTACTTGCTTTATTACTTGCTTTGTTTAGTTCTTGCAATCTAATTCAAGCTTTGTTTTAGTTCTTTAATGGCTTCTTGTAGCTAGATTTTCATTCCATGTACTAGTTTACCACTAGTTTAGCCTACTTCACTACTCATGGGTGATTGCTTTTGTTAATCTTGCAAGTGTATGATCTTCTCTTCTCCGATGGTTAACCACCATCTTGCAAATGAGAAAGTAATTAGGTCAACATGTGAGAGGAATTCTAAGCCTATGGAGTGACAACATTAGGCAAAGCTTTCATTATCAAGGAGATTGGTAAGCTTTGGCAAGCTAGCAAGGTAATCTAGTCTTGGATCACTTTCTTTAAGTTTCTTATTCTTTTCTTGTGAATACAACATCCACATCACTTCTTGATTTCTTTTCCACTTCCACCATGAACATATCCATCTTCTTTTGGTTTCTTTTGCATCACTAAGTTTATAATCAAGAGAAGACTACTAGTTTGTTCACTTCACAACCTAACGTTTAAAGCTTCTATCGCGAGCTCTCCCTGAGATCCGACTCGGTATAGCCCTATGCTATAGCGGAGACAAGAAAGGGTACATCAATCACATTCTATACATATAATAAGTACGCACCTTTCCCGTCCTAATCAATGTTTTGGCGCCGTTGCCGGGGAGAGCGACGGTATTATTTTTAAAAGTGAGAAACTAAACGATATATCTTCTCTGTTGCAGGTACATGTTGAAGATTCAAAATATTTGCACAGCAGAATCATATAAGTGGACCTGGGACTCTGCTTAAGAAAGCAGAGCCCAGGATCCCTCTGGAGTGCCGCGGATCCACAAGTTCTGCCGTGGAAACGCGGCACAACAGAGTGCACTTCTAACCAAATTTTGCAGGGGCTTCTGCTCTGCAAGATACTGCTGCCTATATACTTGAAATCCTGTGTTGTTCACTGTATTCCTGCTTAATTAAAAAACAGTAAAAAGTTGGGTGATAATTGTTAAAAATTGTTTAGACACTTGCATTTTAGGCACGTGTCTCTTCAATTCTTTACTTTTACTGTTGAAGAGTGCTGGAGGCAAGGTACGTGTTTGCATTGCATAATAGACTAGGACAAACTCTTGCTTGATTTTCTTGCTTAGAGTGAATCCTTGTTATTTTCTTGTACACTTGCACAATTCAAAGTTAAGGGCATACCCTAAATAAGATAAGGTGGGGGAGGTCATTACCCTTTTCTTAGCCCGAAAATCATTTTCCCAAGCACTCACTAACCCAAGCCTAATTTAAAAAAAAAAAAAAGTAGACGTTGGCCCTAGGACATCTCGGACTCAATTAGGAGATTATCCTAAGGGGGAAAAGTGTTGGAATTTAACTCTTGCAAAATCGGTGTCTAGGAAAGGGGTTGAGGGCCGAAAGCCCGAAGGTTGCTGGTTACTTAATTAAGGAACGTCTCCGGACGGAAAACCTCCCACCAACCTTACCCTTCCCTGGCTGATTAGCTTGTGGTTAGAGTCTACACTGAACCTCCTGTGGACGATCTATTGTTAGGAGTCGTCTAGGTCTAAGTCTACCCTAACTTAGGTTAGAATTTTTCTTTTCTTCTTTTGTTTGTTTGTTTGTTTGTTTGTTTGTTTGTGATTGTGTGATATGGCTTACAATTACAATTCTTTCCATCATAATCCTTATGTCACACAACACCATATTCAGATAATTCCAACCCGGTGTTTTATAATATGCACCAACCACATACACCGGGTTGGCCTTATCCGAATCACTACGACCCATACCCCCCATCTAATAATTATAATGTCCAAATAATTTCAACTCTTTACCGAGTAATTGGGGATTCCAGTACCCCGAGTCAAATTATCAAAATCCTTGTCCACCATATTCACCTTGTCCACCATATTCATTTCCTGAGTCCACTTCATATACTCCTTTTTCTGAACCTCCCTTTGAAGAAAAATCTGAGTTGCAAAGGAGTATAGAAGCCAATTTACTGAGAGTTGAGCAACAACTTCAAAAACCATTTGTCTCTCCAATTCCACCATATTCTCAAGAATCTTACTCAGTTCCACCTTTTCATAATGAACAACCATTTGCTTGTGAACCGAGTAAAGATTTCTTGTGTGAGTCAACTTTTCCATCATCACACACTTTTGACTCACACTTCCAAGACAACACTTCCTCTTTCCATCAAAACAATGAAATCATCGATTATGGAAAGATGCTTGAAGACATGACCAATGCTCAAAATGCTAGGAATCGTGACATAGAATTGATGATCCAAACTCTTCATTCTCATCCTCTTTCTAATGTCACTAGCCATTCTAAATCCAAAGAGTCATGTAGTCTTGGAAGTCCAGATTCAATTTCAGCACACTTACCTGAACTTGTCCACACTTCTGATCCAATTGATAATTTGGCAAGTTTTCCTTTTCCTGAAATTGAACTGGAACATGAATTTGATTCTGAACTTTCACTTGATGATTCCAACTTACTTCCTGATTCAATCATGACTTCCATATCCTTACCGGTTTTCAATCCATTTCCAAAGTCAAAATTGAATCCATTTTCCATCCATTGTGAAATTGAATCACCAATTTTTATGATAATCACATAGAACTTGGCCAATTCCATACTTCTGAAAATCCCATTGATAAATTGGCAAGTTCTTCACATTTTATTGAACTACATGAGGAATGTGATCTTGAACCCCAACTTTGTGATTCAAACTTTCTTCCTGATTCCATAATGACTCCGGTATCTTTACCTCACTTCAATCTTTTCCTGGAGTCGACATTGGATCCTTTCACAATTCACAATGAAAGTAAATCATCCATCTTTGAGGATCATGTTGAACTTGCCCAATTTTACACTTCCGAAGATACATTGACATTCTGGCAAGTTCTCCATCTTGTGGAATTGAACTCAAATGTGACCTTGATTTTCTCAATCTCTTTACTTCTGAAACTGATTGTACAATTCTTAAGGAAGATGTTGACTTAAGTTTTGAAGAATTGTACGGTGATGAGCTTGAATTTCTTAAAATTGGAAGTAAAGAGATATCACTTTTAGAAAGTCACATTCCATCGTTGAACTCTGATTGTGGACTTGAGTTTTCATTTCTTGACTTGGACACAATTTCTGACTTCACTTCGACTCCTGAACCATCACTTGATTTAAATCATAATCCTGAGTCGGTGTTCCTTTCCGAGTCCAAGTCAACAGTTCTATCAGTTCATACTCCATTCTGTGACAAGGAGTTTGATGAAAATGACTCTGAAATTATTAGGAAAATCTTGAAATTAGATGGGGTGGTCATGTATATAATTAAGAGCACACACGCATGCATCATTTTTATGGGTCATATTTCTGTGATTTTTGGTGGGTTTCTGAAAACCCAACGACAAGTTGATTGGGCCATGTTCCGTGGACCAATCCGACCACCACCGGAACCACCACCTTCTGGTAATTTTTCCTTCCCTCTTCATTTTTTTTCATGCATACATATTTCATGATGCATTGAGGACAATGCATGAAATAAGTGGGGGGAGGGTTTACTAACTTAGAGTTTTTAGATCAGTTTTTAGATCTTCTTTCTTTTACACTTCTTTTAGAAAATAAAAAAAATAAAAATAAAAACTTTTTGAAATAAGAAACAAAGTTTGGTTCTATTTTTAAGAAAATTAAGATGTATCTTAGAGATTAAGAAAGCCTTAATTATGACATCTTAAACCTAGTTGAAGTAAGTAGATCTTGTTTGAAATTATAGGCTAAGTAAGTAAAATTGGTGAGATATTTTTATCTTGAATTTTTACCTTAGATAAATATGCACTTTACACTTACACATTTCTTGGGATGGAGACAAAGACCAAAATGCCATATAAATAAAAAAAAAAAAGAAAAAAAAATATAAATAAAAGATCACTTATTAAGCTGGATAACTATGCCTCAAGAAGCATGGTTACTCACGCCTAACGGTGATCTCACTTATTAAGCTGGATAATTGTGCCTCAAGAAGCATGGTTATTCACGCCTAACGGTGATAATAAATAATCCCCTTTAGTTTTGTGGCCTTTTCTACTCGAGACCTTAAACCCGAGGGATGTTTCCTCATCTGGTGCCCTAAGACCATCTGGTCTGGGAGTCATCGGTTATAGGCTCGCTACATGGGTGAATTAGAAAGCCTAATAAAACTAAGGGAAGAAAAAGAAAAAAAGAATATATATAAATAAATGGCTTTATGGTTGGAGTTGAAATCCCAAGAAACCTTCACTTACACGGTGTGCATATTATCTAGGTTTTATGAGAGATAAAATATTCAATCCAATTTTGAACTCTTACCTTAATTAAAGACAAGATCTTGCATGGATACTAAGTTTAAGAAAGAATGATTATAGGTGGACTTATGACCTAGGATCACTTAATTTTTGCAAAAATAGTTCGTAAACTATCTCTTATTCAAAATGCGTTTTCAAAATACTAACATTTGTCTTCTTTCTTTATGGATTTTGTGGGTGTAATCCGCTGAAAAACCCTCAGGAGACAACACTCCTCCTCTAGGGTAACCTAGAGGTTTAACGGCTTGTTGCACATGCTCAGTGCAATCGCGTCACCTGCGAAAGTGGTGTAAAACTTGTAGCTTAGTTTTTCTTTTCTTTTCTTTGTTTTGCTCGGGACGAGCAAAAGAATAAGTGTGGGGGTGTGATTAGTATCCAATATTGCATATTTTATATCATAATCCCCATGCATAATACAAATAAATAAGTGATTTTTAATCCTCTTCTCTACTTATTTGCAGGTATATACTTAAAGGAGAGTTAGTCAATTAATTACCTTAATTAGCAATAATTAAGGTGATTAATTAAAAGATTAAAGATAAAGCCAAATCCAATCCAGATCTAGAGAGATCCGCGCAACAAACTCAGAATCCAAGTAGTCCACGTGGATAACCACCCAACGACCAGATCTCACCAGAAAATCTGGGCTCAACGGCCCAGAATCCGCGGCGGATCCGCGGCAATCCGCGGCAATCTGGGACCGTTGAGATCCCAGATTTTGTGGCAACCAACTAGATCTCGAAGATACTCTCCTGGGCCTATAAATACCTCACTTGGACCTGCGAGCAAAAACTGATCAGAGAAGAGAGGAGATTAGTTTTAGGTGTTGTAATTTTCATTTTTCTCTAGGTTTTGTTCTTTAGTTCCCTCTTCTTCTCTATCCCTAGATTTCATTACAAAAGAGAGTGATTGTGAGGGAGAGAGCTTGTGTAATCAAGGGTGACAACTTGAAGCTATGCAAGGATTGATCCATCCTCCATTCCTCTACTTGAGTTTGATTCTAGTTTCTTGTGCTTTCTTTACTTGCTTTATTACTTGCTTTGTTTAGTTCTTGCAATCTAATTCAAGCTTTGTTTTAGTTCTTTAATGGCTTCTTGTAGCTAGATTTTCATTCCATGTACTAGTTTACCACTAGTTTAGCCTACTTCACTACTCATGGGTGATTGCTTTTGTTAATCTTGCAAGTGTATGATCTTCTCTTCTCCGATGGTTAAACCACCATCTTGCAAATGAGAAAGTAATTAGGTCAACATGTGAGAGGAATTCTAAGCCTATGGAGTGACAACATTAGGCAAAGCTTTCATTATCAAGGAGATTGGTAAGCTTTGGCAAGCTAGCAAGGTAATCTAGTCTTGGATCACTTTCTTTAAGTTTCTTATTCTTTTCTTGTGAATACAACATCCACATCACTTCTTGATTTCTTTCCACTTCCACCATGAACATATCCATCTTCTTTTGGTTTCTTTTGCATCACTAAGTTTATAATCAAGAGAAGACTACTAGTTTGTTCACTTCACAACCTAACGTTTAAAGCTTCTATCGCGAGCTCTCCCTGAGATCCGACTCGGTATAGCCCTATGCTATAGCGGAGACAAGAAAGGGTACATCAATCACATTCTATACATATAATAAGTACGCACCTTTCCCGTCCTAATCACTTAGCTCTGAGATCTGGACATGAGGACCCAGGGGAGTCAGAACTCCCCAACGAGTGGTATGGTGAATGCCAAGTGGCTTACAAAAATAAGCATGCATGTATTGATAAATCTGAATTATAAACATGCATTAGAAGTCGTGTCGTGAGCACAAGAATGCAGGAGCAGGTAAGGAGGCAGCAAGTATAGTAAATATGACAAAACTAGTTATATAAGCCCAAATTAACAATCCGCAAGGTTAGTACATCAAAAGAATAATCCAAACAAGAAAATCCTCGTATATATATGATTGAGAATTTAAGAATTTGTGAATAAAAAGAATGAAGTGTAGATTTCTTAGTCTCAATGCGAATCCGCTGTAGCAAGGGCTCAAGCGGGTCGTGATCCTCAGGGAAGGATGCGATGCAAGCTTTTCGACTCGATTCCTCTGTATCTTCAAAATAGGAGAAAAGAGATTAGATTTGAGAATATATGATATGAAAGACGTGATTTTGCTGATTTTCTACCACAACCCTATTGCAAGTTAAGGAGATTGATCTTCATCTTGAGATGTATGTAATTCACCCTAAGTTATTAAGAATAATTCAAGTAAGAAAAACCAATACCAGATTCTGACTAAGTTACATTATTTAAAAGCCAAACTATGATTCATCCTAACATCTAGGTACAACTTAATAGAAGATGAATCTTAAATTTATGCTGTCCTAGTTCTTAAGTTTGAAGTCATGAAAAGTCTTTTTAATATGCAACCTAGATTAAGAATCTTAGTTATCTTGTTTAATCTTCAAGAAAAGTTGTTGTTAACCTAGGGTTTTTAGAGATGGTCATCAATCTAATCAAGGCTTAACTGCTCTAGGGTTGCTTTAAGAATTTCAGCAAACCACTAGAGAGAAATTATCAATCATTTTTTATCTTTTCAATTTATATTTTTTTTTATTGTTTAATAAGAGAGATTAGAGAAAGAAATAAAGAAGACAAATCAGAAGATCGATGATTAGAAACCAAACCAGAGAGATCACAGAAATAAAATAAAACTAAATGCAGAAAATTAAATGGGAAAAAGGTAACCTTTATTGCAGAATAATCCTCCAATTACAAAGCTCCTTCTTCTCCACAACGTACATGAAATGAAAGTTACAATCTTGTAGAAATTTAAAGAAAATGGCTAAAAGAAAACCCTAATACGTCTCTGGATGCCCTCTCTGCTGCGCCTGCAGGGATATTTATAGTGCAGAAGGTGATAGAGTCCCGGATAAGATCGCACACGAAAGTTGGTAGTCAACTTCATCCAAAATGCCGCAGAATCTGGGCTTTTGCCGCAGATCTGCGGCATTTCTGTGGAATCTGGCCACGCGCTTTGGCGCGTGGCTTCTTCTGGTCCATCCATTTGGGCGCCTGCTTCTGGAAGCTGCATCCTGGCTCTTTATTCTGGATTTTTCAAGATAACTTAGTAATCAAGTTACCTTGATCTCAAATATCCAAATCTTCTATCCACGAATTTCCTTCTTATCTTGGGCTTTTATCCTCATCCTGCAAGTGTTTAGGGTGGATAGAAGTCTATCCTTCCCTTATCTTTGATATTTGCAACTTTTAGCCCTTGTATTTGCATTTTGACTTCTTGTAATTGCGCTTTTGCACCTGGGCTTCAAACATGGGCTTGGATCTGGGCTTTTGGGCTCTTTTAGGCTTTATTTATTATTAAAATAATAATTCGAGGCCTGCACACATTAAATAACAAAATATTAATAAATGTGCATTATAATATGAATAAATGTGCAAATGTGATGGTAAATATGATGACAATTATGCATTTTTTACTACTAATCACACCCCCACACTTATCTTTTTGCTCGTCCTCGAGTAAAAATCAAAAAGAAAAAGAAAATATAATCTAACTAACTCATTCGTAGGAATCACGGTTGCACTTAGCGTGTGCAACAAGCCGTTAAACCTCTAGGTTACCCTAGAGGACGAGTGTTGTCTCGTGAGGTTTTCAGCGGATTACACCCACAAAATCCATAAAAAGAAAATATTTGAATTATATTGAAGAGACTAAGTAGTCTATAAGTTTTAGGATCCTCATTTTTATTCATTCTTAGACTTAGTCTTTATAAAGTAAATTGTTTTCATTTTAGGTAAGGGTCAAAATTGAACTTCTAATATAGTCTTTTTCGTTACCAAAAATCATATGCATCCTTGTAACTTGGCTAGGAATTCCTTAACTTGGACTCTCATGCCTCTTTAATTTTTTTCTCTTCCTTTTTTTTTTTTTAATATGTATAACTCATCTAATTTTCTTTCGTGTAAGCATCAAGGCTTCTTGAGGCCCTCATACCTAACTAATTGACTCTTAGATGTGTTAATACATATCTCATATTCTTAGTTTTATTAGGCTTTCTAATCCACCCATGTAGCGAATTTAAAGTCGATGACTCCCAAACCGGTTGGCTTTAGGGCACCAGGTGAGAAAACACCCCGCAGACTCAAATTCGAGTGAACTAGGCCCCAAAACTAAGGACTTTATTTTATTTACTCACCTTTAGGCATGAATACTTATGCTTCTTGAGGCACATGTATCCAGCTTAATTAGTGATTTTTTTTTTTATATATGAGGCACAAAGGTCTTCATCTTAGAATCCTAGATATGTATTAGGTATGCAAATTTCATTAAGGTAAGAATCAAGACTAATTAATTATTCAATTTCTTCTCCTATACCTAAAAATTAAACAATTTATTTATTTTGACCAAGTTTTTAGAAATCCTAATCATGATTTTCCTAATCCTTAAAACTAACTTAGATTTCTTTCAAAAAAATAAGTCAAAATATGTCCTTTTTATAATTTTTTTTAATTTTTTTTTTATTAGCAAATTTTGTTAGTGTCTACTTATGTTAGTATATTAGTAAAGCCCACCCCCACACTTATCTCATGCATTGTCCTCAATGTATGAATGAATGCATATATGCATGAAACAGAACAAGGGAAGGCGGAAGTTACCTTAGGGTGGTGGTTCCGGAGGTGGTCTAATTGGTCCACGAAATGCGGCCAATCAAGATAACAGATAATTTGGTGGAACCCACCAGAAACTTTCCTTACATAACCCACTAAAATATATGTATAATCAATTTTTAGTATTTCCACCCCATCAAATTTTCAAATTTCATAATAAATTTCAGAGTTAATTGTCTCAACCTCCTTGTCCCAAAATGGAGTATGAAAAGATGGAATTATTGACTTGGACATTATAGGTACGGGAATGAATACCGACTCAAGGAAGATGCTCAAATCAAGTAAGGGCTCAGGAGTCGGGCTAGGTTCAAGAATTGAGTCCAAGTCAAGAAATTGAAACTCAAGTCCACAATCTTCTTCCCACAATGGAATGTGACCTAATATGGGTGATATCTCTTTACTTCCAATATTAAGGAATTCTAGCTCATCGCCATACAATTCTTCAAAACTAAGGTCAACATCTTCCGTCAGAATTGTACAATCAGTTTCAGAAGTAAAGAGATTGTGAGAATCTAGGTCGCATATCTCATTGGGTTCAATGTAATAAAAAGAACTTGCCAATTTATCCATAGGATTTTCAAAATTGCACATTTGGTCAAGTTCAATATGATCATCTAAAATGGGTGATTCAATTTCATTATGAATTGGAATAGGATCTAATGTTGACTCGGGAAAAGTGAAATCAGGTGGAGACACTGGAGTCATTATTGGATCAGGAAATAAAATTGAATCATCGAGTGGAAGATCATGATCATATTCATGCTCAAGTTCTATTTCAGGAAAGGAGAAACTTGCCATATTATCAAGAATTGGAGTTTCGGCAAGTTCAAATGATGGCACTGAAATAGAATCTTGTTGTCCAAAGCAACTTGGTTCGTCGGCTCTAAGAGAGTGGTCAGCAAAAGTAGAAATGGCCGAACGGTGAGAACGTAATGATTGAACCATCAGATCTATGTCACGATCACGGGCTAATCTAGCCTGAGTCATGGCTGCAAGCATCCTTTCATAGTCGATAGGTGCATCATGCTGTGATTGGACTGAAAAGAGGAAATGTAATCATGATGGAGTGTGAGTTGGTGGACTCACGCATTATCATGTCTCCTATAGATGGTAATTGTTGCTTGGACTCATGCATACTTATCATTTCCCCGATAGATGGTAGTCTATTCTGACTGGGTGGATCTAAGTATGACTCATTGAAAGAATGTGGACTAGATGGATATGAAGGACAATTTGGTTGAGAATTAGACTCGGGGGACTCGAAACCATGAACTCTGTGACGAGTTGAAATTATTATGGAAATTATGGTTATAAGATGGGGGGTATGGGTTATATTCATTCGGATAAGACCATTCCGGCACACTAGGTGGTCAAAGTTGTGATATGCCGGGTTGGTAATATCCAAAAAATAGTTAGGTGTGTAATATGGATTAAAATTGGAAAAATTATTATTATATGCCATATCACACACAAACAAATAAACAAACAAAAAGAAAAAATTCTAACTTAAGTTAGGGTAGACCTATGACCTAGACGACTCCTAACTGGTTAGATTGTCCACGGGAGGTAGGGTGCAGACTTTGACCACAAGTTAATCAGCCAGGTCAAGGCAAGAGTGGTGGGAGGTTTTCCGTCAAAGACGTTCCTTAATTAAATAACCACCAATCTTCGGGCTTTCGGCCCTCAATCCCCTTCCTAGACACTGATTTGGCAGGAGTCAACTTCCAGCACTGTTCCCCCTTAGGATAATCTCCTATTGAGTCCGAGATGTCCCTAGGGCCAACGTCTACTCTTTTTTAGTTAGGCTTGGGTTAGTGAGTGCTTGGGATATGATTTTTGGGCTAAGGAAGGGTGATGAAATCCCCACCTTATCTTGTTAATGGGTTATGCCCTTAAGATGAATTAGTGCAAGTGTACAAGATAAATAGATAAGATTCACTTAAAGCAGAAAATCAACCAAGAGATGAGTCCTATTCTACATGCAATGCGTACGTACCTTGCTCCAGCACTCTTCAACAGTAAAATAAAGTAATTGAAAAGACACGTGCCTAATATGCAAACGTCTAATCAATTTTTATCTTTAACAACAAATAGTTTACTGTTGAATTAATTAGCAGTAAGCAGGTATATCACAGAACAAAATAAACAGAGCAGTAAACAGAATTTACAATTTGCAGCAACCTGCAGAAAACCAAATTAGTAGTGAACTACTATTGCCGCAGATTTGCGGCAAATATGTAGGCCCTGGTGCTCTGCCTTCGAGGGCAGAGGCACTGGGTTGCTTTATGTCCTTGATGCTGCTCTGTTTCTGTTTCCTGTTCTCCAAACCTGCAAACAGAAAAGAATAAAGAATTAGTTAAAAAATTTAAATTTTGTTTTAGAGATAAACTTACCGTCCCTCCCTGGCAACGGCGCCAAAATTTGATTGAGAATTTAAGAATTTGTGAATAAAAAGAATGAAGTGTAGATTTCTTAGTCTCAATGCGAATCCGCTGTAGCAAGGGCTCAAGCGGGTCGTGATCCTCAGGGAAGGATGCGATGCAATCTTTTCGACTCGATTCCTCTGTATCTTCAAAAATAGGAGAAAAGAGATTAGATTTGAGAATATATGATATGAAAGACGTGGTTTTGCTGATTTTCTATCACAACCCTATTGCAAGTTAAGGAGATTGATCTTCATCTTGAGATGTATGTAATTCACCCTAAGTTATTAAGAATAATTCAAGTAAGAAAAACCAATACCAGATTCTGACTAAGTTACATTATTTAAAAGCCAAACTATGATTCATCCTAACATCTAGGTACAGCTTAATAGAAGATGAATCTTAAATTTATGCTGTCCTAGTTCTTAAGTTTGAAGTCATGAAAAGTCTTTTTAATATGCAACCTAGATTAAGAATCTTAGTTATCTTGTTTAATCTTCAAGAAAAGTTGTTGTTAACCTAGGGTTTCTAGAGATGGTCATCAATCTGATCAAGGCTTAACTGCTCTAGGGTTGCTTTAAGAATTTCAGCAAACCACTAGAGAGAATTAGTTCATCATCATTTTTTTATCTTTTCAATTTATATTTTTTTTATTGTTTAATAAGAGAGATTAGAGAAAGAAATAAAGAAGACAAATCAGAAGATCGATGATTAGAAACCAAATCAGAGAGATCACAGAAATAAAATAAAACTAAATGCAGAAAATAAATGGGAAAAAGGTAACCTTTATTGCAGAATAATCCTCCAATTACAAAGCTCCTTCTTCTCCACAACGTACATGAAATGAAAGTTACAATCTTGCAGAAATTTAAAGAAAATGGCTAAAAGAAAACCCTAATACGTCTCTGGATGCCCTCTCTGCTGCGCCTGCAGGGATATTTATAGTGCAGAAGGTGATAGAGTCCCAGATAAGATCGCACACGAAAGTTGGTAGTCAACTTCATCCAAAATGCCGCAGAATCTGGGCTTTTGCCGCAGATCTGCGGCATTTCTGTGGAATCTGGCCACGCGCTTTGGCGCGTGGCTTCTTCTGGTCCATCCATTTGGGCGCCTGCTTCTGGAAGCTGCATCCTGGCTCTTTATTCTGGATTTTTCGAGATAACTTAGTAATCAAGTTACCTTGATCTCAAATATCCCAAATCTTCTATCCACGAATTTCCTTCTTATCTTGGGCTTTTATCCTCATCCTGCAAGTGTTTAGGGTTGGATAGAAGTCTATCCTTCCCTTATCTTTGATATTTGCAACTTTTAGCCCTTGTATTTGCATTTTGACTTCTTGTAATTGCGCTTTTGCACCTGGGCTTCAAACATGGGCTTGGATCTGGGCTTTTGGGCTCTTTTAGGCTTTATTTATTATTAAAATAATAATTTGAGGCCTGCACACATTAAATAACAAAATATTAATAAATGTGCATTATAATATGAATAAATGTGCAAATGTGATGGTAAATATGATGACAATTATGCATTTTTTACTACTAATCAATATACCATTTATACCTCACATCACTGTATCCTGTGTTTGTGTGGCCTAGATTGACTCTAAAATTATGAAAATATCATAAAACCGATAGAAAACTGATAATACCGAATACAGGAAAACCAGCTGTACAAGCTCAGATTTACTGTTTTATGAGACCAGTACATCAAAGGATAATCCAAACAAGAAAACCCTCATCTATATACCTTTATCCTATGTTACCGTAATCCTAGTGTATACAACCCGAATTGAAAAACAACACAACAAATTATTGACTTGCATCTTATTGTTATTACTCGTCCTACCCATATATCTAGATATATACCCTAGAGTCCCAACACACATACATTCATATATGAGTAAGCCGAGATTGTTATTAGAAACTGATGATGAAAACCAATGTGTAACACCCGTTCCTGGAATACGTCTTAGATATGCATTTTGATTTTTCTATCATATTTTTTTGATTTAATTTTGTATTTATTTTTGTTTTATGATTATTGGTGTGATTGTTTTGTATTGGATCCGATTCGTGGACTCGGAGTCAGCCCTAATCTGAATCGGAGGCCCGATCCTAGTGTATTGCTCGATTTGGCCTTTCTGGTAGTCTGATTTGACCAATTTCAATTTCAAACATTATTTTCCAATAATTTAGATTTTTCATGATTTTCTAGAATTTTTCAAAATTATTTGCAAAATCTTCAAAACCGGTGTCTGTCGGCATCGCTGACTGATTCCCAGATTTTTAGTTTTCAAATGAAGTTGAATTTTTAGAAACAGCTTTCGTATTACTTCTTAAAATCTTATTTTCTAACTAAAGGCATTTTTTTTAGATTTTTCAGAATTTATCGAAAATCCACCGGTTTCGGTGTCCACCAATATCGACAGAATATTTCAGGATTTTAATTTGAAAATTAGATTGATTTTACCGAATTTGATTTCACCGGGTATTTTAAAATATATTTTCTATTTTTGAGAATTTTTCGGAGCGATTCTGAAACAATTGATTTTTACCCTATTAAAATAATATTTTTTCTTTTTCTTTTCCCCTTCTTCCCCCCTACGTACTCCCCATGTCCCCCCATTCCCTGCAGTCAATGATAGCAGCACCAGAGTTGCAGCTACAGCACACCCCCATGTGAGCCAACCCATCACATGCCCTTCCCATCAATTCCTTTCCCTTTTCCTTTTCTTTCTCCTTTTTCCCCTTTTCTTCTCTTCATTTTCTTTCTTCTCCTTTCTTTCTTTTCTCCTTCTTCTCTTCTTTTCCTGGCCAAGACGTAGCCAACGACAGCAAGCCCCCTTCTCCTCCATTTCTCTCCCAATTCCTTCCCCTCTCTCTTTTTTTCCTCTCAAAATTTCCACCAAATCTCACTCTCTTTTTCTCTGATTTTATTTTCCCTTCTCTAATCTACCTCTATCTCTTCCTCCCCCCAAAATCCAGCCACGACCACCACCACTGGCGCAAACCGGAGCCTCGCCGGTGACCCCAGGCCGGCAGCCAACACCGGCGAGCCCCTCCTCCTCATATTTTCTTTCTCTTCTTCCTTTCGTTTTCTTTTCCTTTTCTTCTTTCTTTTCTTCTTCTTTCTTTTTTTTTTTCTTCTTTCCTTTCTCTATCTCTTCTCCTCTGTTGGGCATCGCCGGCAGCCAAGGTCACCGCCGGCCAACTCCCTGGACGGCAGAGGGTCGGCCAGGCCCCCTGGGCCCGCGGGAAGCCATGGGCCCTCCTTGATCAGGGGCCGCGTGAGCAGCCCCGACGCTCTCTCTCTCTTATCTCCTCTCTCTCTTATCTCTCTCTCCCAAACTCTCTCTCTGTCGTATCTCTCTCTCCTCTCAACCCTCTCCTCTCTCTCCCCCACCGTACAACTCTCTCTAACTGATCTCCTCTCTTTCACTCTCTCTCCTCTCTCTACTATTTCTCTCTTTCCTCTCTCTCTCTCTCCTATTCTCCTTCTCTCGCTAAATACCCTCTTTCTCTCTAAACTTTCTCTCTCTAAATCTCTCTTTCTAACCCTTTCTCTCTCTTCTTTCTCTCTTCTTCTCTTTCTCTCTCTAAAAATAGTATATATATATGTATATTTTAAATATATGGATTGGTGGTGTGCACGTGCTTTTGGGTGTTCCGGGATTTTACGCGTTTTTCGGTGATTTAGGCGAGTACATTTCTTGCTTTATTACCATCATTACATGCTTAATAATTATTATATTGCTTTTTAATACACGGTGTCTCATTATGCGAGTTGGTATATGGTATACGAGTGATTTCTAAAATTAGCATGTTTTATGTATATTTGTCGGCGGTATTATACCGGGTATGCCTAGATCTGCTCCCGCTTCACCCGGCTTCGTATTGCTAATTAATAGACTAAATTATTATTGTTATAAATATGGTTATGAAGAGTTTGAAATGCTTATTTATACTGTTTTCCTGTACCATGTTACGTGATCGGTTGATTCCTGATATTTGATGTTGTGACTCTCACCGACATATTAGTTACCTGACCCTGATATGTATATACCTGACACCTGACACTTGATATCTGATATCGATACTTGCCATGATATACTTGGCACTTGATATATGACACCGGTACTTGCCATGCTATACTTGACACTTGATATATGACATCGGTACTTGCCATGCTATACTTGACACTTGATATATGAGCTATACTTGACACTTGATATATGAAACCGGTACTTGCCATGCTATACTTGACACTTGATATCTGACATCGGTAGTTGCCATGCTATACTTTACACTTGATATATGACACCGGTACTTGTCATGCTATACTTGACACTTGATATATGACACCGACACTTGTTATGCTATACCTGATACTTGATATCTGACACCAGTACTTGACATGTTATCACTTGACCTGATATCGTGACACCTGACTGGATACTATTACACCTGACACCTGTATTACCTGGCATATTCATGATTATTATGTGACCAGACCTCTGATACTCCTGTACTCCTGAACCCCTGAACTTCTGAACTCCTATATCTGCTGTACTCATGTCCTGTGCACTGTTACTCTTGTTAATAGCACAATCAGACCGATATCTGGCAGAGCATGCCTGGTGTCGAGATGACGAGGATGTATCCCACAATCGTGCTAGCGTCCAGTGGATCCTGAATGGAACTAAGTGCCATACAGAGCAAAGTGCCACACCACAGACGTGGTGGGGCCACCTCTTGAATCCGTGGGGGCCACCTCTAGAATCCATTCCCCACACACACCACACACGTGGTGGGGGCCACATCTTGAAATCTGTGGGGCTAACTCCTGAATCAACCCTCAGAGCAAAGTGCCATGGAGCAAAGTGCCATGTGGTGAGGGCCACCTCTTGAATCTGTAGGGCTACTTCCTCCCTCCTGCCTATGTCGCCTGGTGTTAGCGTGATAAGCATTCTCAGTGCATATTAACACCCACACATACCTGTACAATAATAATGCTGGAGCATATGTTATTTGGTCTCTCCCCTATTCAAATAATGGTACCCGCGTATCGGAGTTCAGATGAGTTCTACTGGAAGTGCGGGCTCCAGTGTAAACTGTTGGTGTTGTAGTACGCGGTGGGAAAGGGACAAGAATAACATAAGAATGTAACACTCAAACAGTAATAATATTAGGAACGTGTGATATTTGGTCTCTCCTTTGTTCGGGTCCTGGTACTTACATATCAGACCCGGGTAAGTTCTGCAGAGTGCGAACTCTAGTATGAACTATCGGTGATGTGAGGCGTTGGTAGGAAGGTGATTAAAATATCAAACGGTACTGATTATTATTATTGTATAACTTAAAATGAGGCACCTTTATATTCTCCAGTTATAGTGTTATGCCCTGAGTTAACACCTGCTTTATGACATATGATTTCTGTGATTACTATAGACATACTCTAGTTCTGTTACCCTGAGAACAACTCAAGTTGTATGAACTCAGATGATGGTGACATCGGATATGTGGTATATAGATGAGGGTTTTCTTGTTTGGATTATCCCCTCACGTATCAACCCCATGAATCCATAATCTGAGCTTATCAACTAGTTTTGTCCATACTTATATTTATCACATGTTTAGTGTATTTATCACATGTTTAATATATTTATCGCATGTTTATGTGTACCTATGCTCTCTATACTGTTTTCCATGCATGTTTTCGATTCAGATTCATTGACATACATGCATTTACTTGATCTCAGATTTACTGTCATTTCCTTATGTTACTTATCATTGCCTGTACATGTATGCCTGAGCCACCTCACTTGATCATGTACACGTGTGACTGCTTGAGCATGCCAACTGGCTTTATTATATGTACTCACGGATTGCATCTGACAACCCTGGATTCTCATGTCCAGATCTTGGAGTCTGGATCGTGCCTTGATACACCTGATTGGAGTGGCACAGCAAAAGCTTGGATTAGCAGTTGCCTACCCGGATCCTCCTTCTTCCAGTCTCTCCTTGATCGGAACACAAGATTCTCATCTTTCTACTCGTGAGTACTTTCCCGTATTTCATATTGTACATCATGCTATTGCGCTTCTTGGTGATCTTATATTCTTGAGATATTATATCATGCCTTGTGATAACTGTGTACTTGTGTTATTTGTAACTAGAATGTATATTACCACTGTGCTTCTGTAATCTGATTATTGCCTGTACTGATGCTTAGCATATATACGTGAGGGCAATTCTGACCTGCGTATATATTTCACAGTAACATCTCCGTACGGCATTACAGGGTGGTATCAGAGCCTAGGCTCTCACATCTTCAGTACAACCAGTCGGCAAATTAATGATAAAGAAATTTGTAACTGGAATGTATGAGTCGTGGTTATACAATCCAACTACAAGTACAAAGTTATCTATTCCCTCTTAATCGTCCTTCCTGTGATTCTTAAATCTCTTCCATCCTTTTCCATTTCCAGTTCCTATCATCCTTATACCACTCAAGATATGAATATACTGGTAGGATAACAGCAAGACAGATGTAGTTTTCTATCATTATGTTCTGGTTTCTTTGACACTGGTGCATCGCCTTGTCCTATATTGGATAGTTTTCATTCTCGCATTCTATTCTTGTATTTATGAATACATCACGGGGACCAGTACAGCAAGTGGAGTAGTCGTCACTTATATAATCAGATAGACTGTATCATTACATGAGGAACGTCAGTATGAAATCGTATTCCAGATTCAGGACTTCTGTCAGATAGAGTTATGATATTTTCTATCCAGCAGCGATCAGGATTTCTTCTACTATGTTCATGAACTTGGGTATTCTCAGAATTGATCTGTAGTCAGGTTATTATTTAGAGGACAGCACTCAGGACTCGTTTTGGTTATTATGAGTTCTTGATCGTGTTCTCAGAGCCACCAATTCCTGGTGGTCTTTATATATTTAGTAGACCATAGGCTTCGCTAGCCTCGCCAAGTGAGGGTCATGATCTAGTCACGCGTGAACCTAACCAGATGTAGGTAATTCCCGCACTCCAGTAGAACTCATCCGAACTCCGATACGCGGGTACCATTATTCTGCCAAGCATTAATCCATTCATACGCAGGTCGGCCGATGGTGGGCGGCGCCGCCGGCTGAAGGGCCGTCGGTGGTGGGCGGCGCCGCCCATGGGCCAGGGGTAGGGCGCTGCCCATGGTCGACAAAAGCATTCTCCCGTTCCACAGCCCACGCATGGCCTATTCTGCCCGTGCTGAATAGTCCGCAACCCAAAAAACAAGCTCCCTCCTTACTATATTTTTGTAGATTTTGCATAAAAATGACCCCGGAGGTCTAAAGTGTCTGTGGATGACATCAAAATTCAGACGATACCCCCGCACAGGCCGCGACCCTGTTCCACCATGCCCGACCGCTGCGGGCATGGGTGCGAGAGGGTAAAGCAGAGCGCGGCCCTTTTCCGTCAGGCACCACTCCTATTCCATGGGGCACCATGCCGCCCCTGGCCTCCAGAGAGGCCGAGCCACCCTCCAGAGCCGAGGGCGGACTCCCGGCAGCTCGAAGAGCTTTCACAAAATTCTGACGATGCCCCCGCACAGGCCGCGACCCTGCCCAGCCGCTGCGGGCACGGGCGTGAGTGGATAAAGCAGAGCGCGGCCCTATTCCGTCGGGCACGACTCCTATTCCATAGGGCACCATGCCGCCCCTGGCCTCCAGAGAGGTCGAGCCACCCTCCGGAGGTCAGCGGCGGCCTCCGGGCGACTCAAAGAGCTTTCGCAAAATTTTGACGATGCCCCTGCACGGGCCGCGACCCTGTTTCATCGTGTCCAGCCGCTGCGGGCACGAGCGCGAGCGGGAAAAGCAAAGCATGACCCTATTCCGTCAGGCACCGCTCATATTCCATGGGGCACCACTCCACCCCTGACCTCTGGAGAGGTCGAACCACCCTCTTAAAGCCGGCCTCCCAGCAACTCGGTGTTGACACTTTAAAAAGACAAGATTCTTACTGGCCTGAACAATATCTAAACTTGTTGACATTTACAAAAGACAAGTGACAGACAAGCTGACGACCAGTTTTCACCCATCTCCGAGGGACAAATCGGCGACTTGGACTCTACTGATCCAGTGAAGCAGATAGTAAGCCCAGATTGTCTTTGCACAGACCTCAGTAGGTCTACGATGCTAGGTTAGCCCAACACTTAGCATCACATGAGCCCAGAGGGATAGCCTCGCCTGAGAGGCTAAAGTCGCCTAACTTCGCATTGAAGCCATTCAAAGCTCGGTCAGGAAGCTAACTTATGGCTTCGCCTGAAGTACTCAAGTTAACTCCGTAGAGAGTTAGCTTCGCTTGAAGCTACACGTAACCACGCAGAAGGATGTTCGGTAGCTTCGCTACAGATGTTATCTAGCTCCGCTGAAGAGCTTTCTTCTGACTTCGCCAGATGTTCCTTCCAGCTCTGCTGCGAGCTCGATGCGACAGCTCCACTGCGGGTCTGTCATGATCAACCCTTGACCAATTAAATCTCCAGATGAGATCAAATCTATTCAGGATCAAGATCAAATCCAATCAAGATCAAATCTGAGATCAAATTTGGCATTGCTTGTCGTGATCTCTTGACTTTCCTAAAATGAGTAAGAGGATCAGGGGCAATCTTCCAATTATATGGAAAGAATCAATACAGATCAAAAGGATCAACACAACCTGCTACTTCTAGCTTCGCAGAAGCTGATCCTAGCCTCGCAGCAAGGCTACTTTCTAGATTTAAACAGATTTGATTCAATCTGTTTTCATATTTTCAAGGGACAATTATACCCCTGCTCTCCCTATATATAGCCCACCAGGGGCACAAGGAGAGGGACCTCCAGAAGAAGAGACGCAAGGACGTACAGACCGTGCGCACAGAGAGAGAGAGGCTAAACAGAGATTTATTCTCTTGCTTCCAAGAATTCAGAGACTTTAGAAAACTGCTTCTCTAATCAGGGTGCTGATACCCTAATACTTTCCTTCCTCTCAGGAATCTCCGGAACCAGGCGAGAAGGAATTCCTAAGCGAAGGCGGTTTTGAGAAGCAACAAGAGGGTTCTACCAACTTTCTGTTCTCTGATTCCCCGAATCAGGCGAGAAGGGAATCTCATCGCTCGCATCGTCAAAGGGACAAAGTGGTCGCGCGCTGATCAGACTCCTACCGGCACACTTCTCCAGAATCTCTGAGGAGATCTACTTGTAATCTTTTTAGAATACTTATAATTTAGCTCCTCGACACTTTTTTGTAAGTTTTTCCCTTTGCAAAATCAATGAAAATAAGATGGCGACTCCGCTGGGGAACGATTTCTCCACTGCTGAGATCAAGTGTCGCAATGCGACGAACAGACCTTCGGGTCTATCTCTGAATTCAAGGAAGCCAATGCGGCCAGAGCCCCTCTGGCTAATCTTCAAAGCAAGTCTCTGCGGAGACAGATAAGGCTCTCTGCGAGCCTACTACGGTCTTCTGGCGCAACAAGGAAGCAGGCCCGTAGTGCAAGCCTATCACTTTTGAGAACCTAGTCATTCACTTCGACCAAGGAAATTTTGAAGAAGTCCTCTCTGGGGGTGGTCTAATGCTTCATGCACGGAAGCATAGAAAGGTCTCCATGGCCAAGGCCTCAGAAGCAAAATTCTGCCAACACCCCTCAGCCTCGCGTGTGGCTAGTCAGGTTCCCTGCGAACCTACGTCTCCCTTGTCAAAGCAGACGTGGAGGCCAAAGCAGAAGGCTCTGAATAAACCCTCAGGCGTAACTACGCCACAAGTGCGTCTCTCTTGCAAAGAAAAAGGCAAGATGCTTGCCTGCTCCAACAAGGCTGCTAGCCAGGAAGTCACAGCGGCGACCATACCTTCACCCAATTCAAGAGCGGTAACGCCTCGCGCTAGCCTCGTTCTCATGAGAGAAACTATTGTACCACAGGGTACGCATGATGTTCATAGCCGCAAAGCTGGAACCAAAGAACCACAACGTGCTTCATTCCCCAGTTCTTCAAGTACTAAGCTCGCTCTTCACAGCGGAGCTAAGGGATTGTCCCTAAGTGCTGATAGAGTTGTTTATGCAGCTTCAGCGCCCAAGGGCTTTTCCAAAGCTTTTAACCGCGAAGTTAGAGCCAAGCACTATCTAAGGCTAATCGCCTTCGTAGCAGCATAGCGGATAAAACACCGCAGCGTGCTCCGCTTCCCAGTCTATCAGGCGCTAAGCTCGCGCTTTGTGGCGGAGCTAAGGGATCATCCGTAAATGTTGACAGCGGTGCTTATGCAGCTTCAACATCCAAGGGCATTCCCAAGGTTCTTAGCCGCGAAGCTAGAACTGAAGCACTATTTAATGCTAATTGCCTCTGCGGCGATAAGAGGAGCAGGACATCGTCCTATGCACAGTCCAACAAGGCCTCTGCACTGGATCATTTAGGCCCAACTGGGTCTGACTTGCGGGAATTCTTAATAAGCAAATGGAAGTCAGAATTTTTCCAAACTTCTTCCTCCTATTGTCAACAAGTGGGATGCCAGTTGGTGATAGTCCACTCAGTCCATTGCCGGCTAGGACCAATCCTTGCCGCTCCTCCAGGTCGACGGTCATTTTTTTGATTGACTGACGGCGCAAGCCCCGTGAAACATCGCAAAAGGAGCATATCACGAGATCTACCCTCTGCATCCGTTAACATGACCGAAAGAGGACGAGAGCTGCGCAGGAGCAGACATGCGTCCCATGACGCTTCCTACAGTTCCCCAGATCAAGATTATAGTCCAGGCTTAGGCGAAGTCTTGGTACATGAAGAAGGTGTTTTTTGAAACACCAGATCTAGGGTTGCAATACCCTATAGTTATGAACAGCCATCTTCCTCAACTGCGGTAACCTCACCAGAACCAAGGAGAGGATCAGTCCAATGCTCTGATGAAGAGGATGAAGACAGTGGGTATGCCTCTTCGGCGACTGTAACGCCCCGATCCTGCGGGTACGGAGACGTCACTGCAACGTATATACGTAGGTCAGAAATACCCTCACGTATATACGCTAAGCATCAGTACAGGCAAGAATCAGAGTACGGAAGAAAGTGGTGCATTATACATTCCAACATATGAGTACAATTACAAAGTTATCACCAGAGGTGATAAATATTACAATAATATTACATCACCTGATAGGCGCAAATGTGAGAATACAAAGAGAATGTACATATATGAACAGTACAAAAGGGCGCTCACGAGATAACTGGAGAAGCCGTGAGCCAACAAGGGGGAGCAAGGATGGGACTGGAGCTACAGTTGATCTGTCTGCTCCACAGAAGTAGGCTTGGTCCTCAACAAGATGGTCCCCTTCGGCCCAAGCTCCAGGACCTTGACATGAGGATCCAGAGGAGTCAGAACTCCCCAGGCGAGTGGTGATGCAAAAGCCAGGTGGCGAGCATAGGTAAGCACACGAGTATCAATAAATTTGAGTCGTAGATATGCATTGAAAACCGTGTTGTGAGCATAAGCATGTAGGAACAAGTAGATATACAACAAGTGATACCAAGCGGAACTACTCATGATATGATAAGATAAGAACAGGAGACTGTGGAATAGAATATAAGTGAAAAGGCAGGACATGAACAGGTATAATATAATAATCATAAATCCGGAAATCCGAAGTAAAACCTGGCGAATGCAATTGTGACGAAACAAGTAGAATAACCAAGTTGTAGGGCAACAAGGCAAGTTATTATCTTGGCATTTTATTATTATTACTCGTCCGACCCATATATCTAGGTATGTGTCCCGGTGTACATCTCAACACACATACATCCATATATAAGTGAGTTGAGGTTGGTTATTGGAAGCTGCTGAAGAACTGATAGCTCATATTTATAGTAGTTCCCGTCGCCCGGGACACAGCCATTGGGGGCCTTAAATCCCCTAACACGCATCTTCTGGGGGCCTGAAATCCCCCTAACACGCATCTTCTGGGGGCCTGAAATCCCCCTAACACGAATCGTCAGTTTTGTATTCCATTACTATAAGCAAGGCATCATACCAGCATCCATCACTTCCTCCCATTCCCCATGCAAGTTATCCTCTTTATGGCTTATTAACATAATTATCGGATTACGGGAATGAGTAGGATCATAACTGGTCATAACAGGAGTACATAACAAGCATAACAGGAGTTCATAACAAGAGATCAAGTTCTACATTCCCGTAATGTGATAATCATGAGTAGAGAGGTAATCATAACAGGTATAAGGTCTCAACATGCCAATGATAAGTGATCAGGCAGGTGACAGGTAATAAGTCATGTCATAATAAGGAACAAGTGTCAAGTTGCACCATATCAGGTGTCAAGTACGATACAGACAGGTGTATGTCAACAGTTAATATAACAAGTATGACATCATAATACCAAACGAGAACACCGATATAAATACATAATATTATGCAAGTCAACCCGACAATGCGGGAAAGTCCAATGAGAAAGCGAGAACACTCGCCTAAATCTTTAGAAAACACAGTGAAATCCCCGATCTCCGGTCCAGGAAATGAACGCGTCAACGCGTTTAAAGGGAAAGTGATAGAGAGAGGAGAAAATCAAGAGAGAGAAAGAGAATGAGAGAGAGGAGAGAGAATGAACCAAGAGGAGAGAGAATGGAGACGCGGGAAAAGCAGACGCGAGAAATAGCAGACGCGGGAAATAGCGTTGCAGGGATGTCACAAACGCGGGGTTCGAGACCCGCGTTCTAGCAAGGACACGAGGAGAACGCAGACGCGAGCATGAACTCCGCGTTGCGTTGATATAAGAAAGCGAAGGTCGCGTTAAATAACTTATTTGGACGCAGGGGTAAAATCCGCGTCTAGAATCAACAGAAAGAAAGAGAGAGACAGGGAAAGAGGGAGAGTCAGACGTAGGGAAAGAGTGAGGGAAATCAGAGAAGAAAAGGAAATGAAAAAGGAAAGGAAAGGAAAAAGAAGGAAAGAAAGAAAGAAGGAAAGGAAAGAATGAAAAGAGGAAGGGAGGATGGCCGGCGATGGCCGGAGATTGGCCGGAGTTGGCCGGAGATGATGGTTAAAGCTCCAAACCCAACAAATCTAAAGGGTGCAAGTATAGTTCAAAATGGGGAAATGGAGTTTTGAAAACGAGGCTTCGGAGAGCGAGGCTATACCTCGTTAGAAAGAGTATTCTGAGGAGAGAAAGGTGGCGTGATTTGTGGTGGCCAATGAGGTGTAGGTGGTGGTGGAGATGGTGGAGTAGGTGGTGGTGAGAATGGGTTGTTTGGTGGAAAGAGAGGAAGATGAAGGTGGAGAAGATGGTGTTGTGGTTGTTGTTGTTGTAATGGAGGAGGAGATGGAGGAGAATGAGATGGTGGTGTTGGTGGTGAAAATGGAGGGAAAAATGGTGGAGAAATGGGTGGCCAAAGGAGGGAACAAGAGTTCTTGGCTGCTGGAGGCTTCTCTGTTGGCTGCAAAATGAAGAAGAAGAAGAGAAATGAAAGAGAGAGGAGTGGGGGGTATATATATATGAAAAGTTTGGAAATATTACAAGTTGCCATTGGGATTTCTTACATGCAATGAGACTTGCGTCTCTTGCAAATTGAAAAGGCTACGTCCCCATGCACAAGGACTCGCGTCTGGCAATTGCCCAGACGCGAGGATGAAAACTCGCGTTTGGGAGAAACGCGAACACCGCGTTTAACAAAAGGACAAAAGTCATATTTGGCTTGATTGGAGTTGATCTGAAATGCATTAAATGCAGTATGGAGAAGATCTCTGCATTAAATGCAGAATCCTAGATTGGTGAAACTCGCGTCTAGCGAAGAGAGAAAAAGTGGAAAAATATCTGGGTAATATTCCGGTATCTGGGAAAACACCGAAAACTCCGGAAAAGTCCCAAAAATAAAGTAGCTTGGAAAGCTTCACAAAAATTCTCAAAATAATAAATATTATAAAAAGATTTTTAGTGAAATCGGTTTTCAGAAATTTAATCTAATTTTCAAAATAAAAATCCTGAAGTCAACCGTCAATACCGGTCTAAACCGGGTCGGCCGGATTTTTGATAAAATCTGAAAAATCCCAGAAAATGCCTGAAAAGAGAAAATATAATTCTAAGAAGTAATATGAAAGTGGAATTCAGAAATTTGATTCCAATTATAAATTAAAATTCCTGGAATCAACCAGTGAGACTGGCCGACACCAAATCCAGTAGAATTTCGATAAATTCAGAAAATTCTCAGAAAAAGTATTTAGATAGAAAATGTGATTTTAAGAAGTTACAGGAAAGCCGTTTCTTAAAATTCAATTTCATTTGTAAATTAAAAATCTGAGAATCGGTCAGCGGTATCGGTCGACCCCGGTTTTGAAGAATTTCAATTTAATTTTGGAAAATTTCAAAAAATCATAGAAAATCTAAAATATTAGAAAATGATGTTTAAAACTGAAATCGGTCAAATTGGAATAGTAAAAAGATCAAATCGAGCAACTCACTAGGATCGGGTTCCCGGTTCAGATTAGGGCTGACTCCGAGTTCACGAATCCAGATCCAAGGCAAAACGATCATGTAAGTATCTCATAATACAAAACAAATATAGAAAGTAAATCGAAAAAATACGACTGAAAAATCTGAATACGCAATTAAGCACGTATTCCGGGAGCGGGGTGTTACAATCCACCCACCTTACAAAAATTGCGTCCTCGCAATTTCGATAAGGGGGAGATGAACACAGGAGAGATCAGGGTCGATAATGAGAGAATGATAGAGTGGAATATTTACGAAAGATTACCAACTCAAAATACAAAAGATCAGGGGTAGCGGTTACAAAGACATCCTCAAGGTTCCTGCTCGGGATACTGGTCTTCACATTCTGCTGCTGCTTCGTCTGATGCCTCTGCCGCCATGTTGTAGACTTGACCTCTACCATGATCTGTTCTAGTTCTCACTCCTTTGTGTGGCTGATCATATTGCTGGGGCGGAAATGGAGCTCTTCGATCAACGGGTTCTGGGTTCCCTCCAGTGGCGGGGCTGGAAGTACTGGTCGGACTGGTGCTGTATTTCCTACCCTTCTGAACGGGCAATCTCTTATTGCATGACTCCCGGTCCCATATGCTAAGCATAATCCATTGGCATTCGACAATCTTTCCTATAATGTCCAGGCTTGTGGCAGAAATTGCATATGATCTGAGGAAGAGAAGGTTGGAATGGTCGCTTGACTATCGGGCCATTGATTGTCCTGGCTGTATCTTCTTCATTCATCAACTGAAAGGGTCTCTTCACTGACTTGTTCTGTACCTGGTTCTCATTCTTCTTCTCCAGTCCTCGTTCTACTTCACGGCAATGGAGAGAACCTGGGAGTATGTCTTCAGCTGTTGAGGAATAAGATACATCTGGACGTCCATCTTTAGCCCTTGCTGAAATCTGCTGGCCCGTTTTTCTTCGTCTGCCACCATGTAGGGAGCAAATCTGCTGAGCCTCAAGAATTCAGCAGCATATTCATCCACTGACCGGTTGCGCTACTGCAGGCGGATAAATTGTTCTTCCATGTCCCTTTGAGCTGTTGCAGGGAAGAATCTCTCGTAGAAACCCTTTGAGAACTGGTCCCATGTGATGGGTTTCTCCAGTGTTGCTTCTTCCGCCAACCACCATGTTCGGGCCACATCCTTCAATTGTATTTGGCCACTTCCACTTGGTTCTCATCAGGGACCCGGGCCGCCTTCAAAAGATCTGTTGTGTCTATCAGCCACTGTTCCGCATCCAGGGGCTTCTCTGTGCCTGAAAAAGATCGCCGGCTGTAATCTACTGAAATCTGACAAGTTGCCTGGCCTCTGTTCTCGGGGTGCAACTAACAGTCCTTGACGTAGAAGCTCTATCTGCTGTTGTTGACTCTGCATCATCCCTTGAAGTACCCTCATCATACCATCATTGTCTCTGTTGGATCCATCTTGAGAGGTACCAGCACCATTACGTGTTCCATGTCTTTCCATATTTGAGTTGGTTGGAGTGGGTAACAAAAGAAACTGGAAGGTAAAAGATTGAAGGTCTCAGGATTCAAGAAATGGATCGGAAGGAAGGGATAGATAACTCTGCACTTGTAGTTGGATTGTATAATCAGGACTCTTGTATTCCAGTTGCAAATTTCTTTACCATTAATTTGCCATCTGGGCGTACTGAGGATGCGAGAGCCTAGGCTCTGATACCACCCTGTAACGCCCGATCCTGCAGGTACGGAGACGTCACTGCAACGTATATACGTAGGTCAGAAATACCCTCACGTATATACGCTAAGCATCAGTACAGGCAAGAATCAGAGTACGGAAGCAAGTGGTGCATTATACATTCCAACATATGAGTACAATTACAAAGTTATCACCAGAGGTGATAAATATTACAATAATATTACATCACCTGATAGGCGCAAATGCGAGAATACAAGGAGAATGTACATATATGAACAGTACAAAAGGGCGCTCACGAGATAACTGGAGAAGCCGCGAGCCAACAAGGGGGAGCAAGGATGGGACTGGAGCTACAGTTGATCTGTCTGCTCCACAGAAGTAGGCTTGGTCCTCAGCAAGATGGTCCCCTTCGGCCAAGCTCCAGGACCTGGACATGAGGATCCAGAGGAGTCAGAACTCCCCAGGCGAGTGGTGATGCAAAAGCCAGGTGGCGAGCATAGGTAAGCACACGAGTATCAATAAATTCGAGTCGTAGATATGCATTGAAAACCGTGTTGTGAGCATAAGCATGTAGGAACAAGTAGATATACAACAAGTGATACCAAGCGGAACTACTCATGATATGATAAGATAAGAACAGGAGACTGTGGAATAGAATATAAGTGAAAAGGAAGGACATGAACAGGTATAATATAATAATCATAAATCCGGAAATCTGAAGTAAAACCTGGCGAATGCAATTGTGACGAAACAAGTGGAATAACTAAGTTGTAGGGCAACAAGGCAAGTTATTATCTTGGCATTTTATTATTATTATTACTCGTCTAACCCATATATCTAGGTATGTGTTCCGGTGTACATCTCAACACACATACATCCATATATAAGTGAGTTGAGGTTGGTTATTGGAAGCTGCTGAAGAACTGATAGCTCATACTTATAGTAGTTCCCGTCCGCCCGGGACACAGCCATTGGGGGCCTTAAATCCCCTAACACGCATCTTCTGGGGGCCTGAAATCCCCCTAACACGAATCGTCAGTTTTGTATTCCATTACTATAAGCAAGGCATCATACCGGCATCCATCACTTCCTCCCATTCCCCATGCAAGTTATCCTCTTTATGGCTTATTAACATAATTATCGGATTACGGGAACGAGTAGGATCATAACTGGTCATAACAGGAGTACATAACAAGCATAACAGGAGTTCATAACAAGAGATCAAGTTCTACATTCCCGTAATGTGATAATCATGAGTAGAGAGGTAATCATAACAGGTATAAGGTCTCAACATGCCAATGACAAGTGATCAGGCAGGTGATAGGTAATAAGTCATGTCATAATAAGGAACAAGTGCCAAGTTGCAGCATATCAGGTGTCAAGTACGATACAGACAGGTGTATGTCAACAGTTAATATAACAAGTATGACATCATAATACCAAACGAGAACACCGATATAAATACATAATGTTATGCAAGTCAACCCAACAATGCGGGAAAGTCCAATGAGATAGCGAGAACACTCGCCTAAATCTTTAGAAAACACAGTGAAATCCCCGATCTCCGGAATCCAGGAAATGAACGCGTCAACGCGTTTAAAGGGAAAGTGATAGAGAGAGGAGAAAATCAAGAGAGAGAAAGAGAATGAGAGAGAGGAAGAGAATGAACCAAGAGGAGAGAGAATGGAGACGCGGGAAAAGCAGACGCGAGAAATAGCAGACGCGGGAAATAGCGTTGCAGGGATGTCACAAACGCGGGGTTCGAGACCCGCGTTCTAGCAAGGACACGAGGAGAACGCAGACGCGAGCATGAACTCCGCGTTGCGTTGCTATAAGAAAGCGAAGGTCGCGTTAAATAACTTATTTGGACGCAGGGGTAAAATCCGCGTCTAGAAATCAACAGAAAGAAAGAGAGAGAGACAGGGAAAGAGGGAGAGTGAGACGCAGGGAAAGAGTGAGGGAAATCAGAGAAGAAAAGGAAATGAAAAAGGAAAGGAAAGGAAAAAGAAGGAAAGAAAGAAAGAAGGAAAGAAAGAAGGAAAGGAAAGAATGAGAAGAGGAAGGGAGGATGGCCGGCGATGGCCGGAGATTGGCCGGAGATTGGCCGGAGATGATGGTTAAAGCTCCAAACCCAACAAATCTAGAGGGTGCAAGTATAGTTCAAAATGGGGAAATGGAGTTTTGAAAACGAGGCTTCGGAGAGCGAAGCTATACCTCGTTAGAAAGAGTATTCCGAGGAGAGAAAGGTGGCGTGATTTGTGGTGGCCAATGAGGTGTAGGTGGTGGTGGAGATGGTGGAGAAGGTGGTGGTGAGAATGGGTTGTTTGGTGGAAGAGAGGAAGATGAAGGTGGAGAAGATGGTGTTGTGGTTGTTGTTGTTGTAATGGAGGAGGAGATGGAGGAGAATGAGATGGTGGTGTTGGTGGTGAAAATGGAGGGAAAAATGGTGGAGAAATGGGTGGCCAAAGGAGGGAACAAGAGTTCTTGGCTGCTGGAGGCTTCTCTGTTGGCTGCAAAATGAAGAAGAAGAAGAGAAATGAAAGAGAGAGAAGGAGTGGGGGGTATATATATATGAAAAGTTTGGAAATATTACAAGTTGCCATTGGGATTTCTTACATGCAATGAGACTTGCGTCTCTTGCAAATTGAAAAGGCTGCGTCCCCATGCACAAGGACTCGCGTCTGGAAATTGCCCAGACGCGAGGATGAAAACTCGCGTTTGGGAGAAACGCGAACACCGCGTTTAACAAAAGGACAAAAGTCATATTTGGCTTGATTGGAGTTGATCTGAAATGCATTAAATGCAGTATGGAGAAGATCTCTGCATTAAATGCAGAATCCTAGGTTGGTGAAACTCGCGTCTAGCGAGGAGAGAAAAAGTGAAAAAATATCTGGGTAATATTCCGGTATCTGGGAAAACACCGAAAACTCCGGAAAAGTCCCAAAAATAAAGTAGCTTGGAAAGCTTCTCAAAAATTCTCAAAAATAATAAATATTATAAAAAGTTTTTTAGTGAAATTGGTTTTCAGAAATTTAATCTCATTTTCAAAATAAAAATCCTGAAGTCAACCGTCAATACCGGTCTAAACCGGGTCGACCGGATTTTTGATAAAATCTGAAAAATCCCAGAAAATGCCTGAAAAGAGAAAATATAATTCTAAGAAGTAATATGAAAGCGGAATTCAGAAATTTGATTCCAATTATAAATTAAAATTCCTGGAATCAACAGTGAGACTGGCCGACACCAAATCCAGTAGAATTTCGATAAATTCAGAAATTCTCAGAAAAAGTATTTAGATAGAAAATGTGATTTTAAGAAGTTACAGGAAAGCCGTTTCTTAAAATTCAACTTCGTTTGTAAATTAAAAATCCGAGAATCGGTCAGCGGTATCGATCGACCCCGATTTTGAAGAATTTCAATTTAATTTTGAAAAATTCCAGAAAATCATAGAAAATCTAAAATATTAGAAAATGATGTTTAAAACTGAAATCGGTCAAATTGGAATAGTGAAAAGATCAAATCGAGCAACTCACTAGGATCGGGTTCCTAGTTCTGATTAGGGCTGACTCCGAGTTCACGAATTCAGATCCAAGGCAAAACGATCATGTAAGTATCTCATAATACAAAACAAATACAGAAAGTAAATCGAAAAAATACGACTGAAAAATCTGAATACGCAATTAAGCACGTATTCCGGGAGCGGGGTGTTACAGCGACAGTCAGCTCAGTGCGAACGGATATAGTATCAGTCAATAAGGCTGAAAACAACGATGACCTTCGTCGATGCTTGGAAGCTCAGGAGCAAACTTCCAAGACCCAGCAAGAATCTTTGGACAACATTCAACAGATGCTCGCTCAACTCCTCAATAACCGAAATAATAATGACACCAGGAGTAACCATGATGAGGAAGAACATCTTAGCAATGAACAGCCAAGGACGGAGTAGTCGAAGGAGGGTTCTTCTTTGGACGCTGAAGTCCTTAAAGCATCCAAGCTCAAATCGCATCCCTAGCTTAGAGGGATGAATTAAAGAAAGTAGGGGCAGTCCGTCCTTACCCGCTGGAGTGAGATTCAGTACCATACCCGCCAAAGTTCAAACCACCAATGTTACATACGTACGATGGTAAGAGCTCGCCAAACCGGCACATCTACTATTTCCGGTCTCAAACCGTAATATTATAGACAATGATGCTATCATGGCTAGGCTGTTCATTGGCACCTTAAAGGGGTAGCATTTGACTGTTCCAAAGTCTCCCTCCGGGCTCCGTCAATTCCTGGATCGACCTGAAAACCCGATTCCTTTCTCGTTTCTATGAGGACGATACCGAGGTAACTATGGACAAGCTCCTCTCCACCGTGCAGAAGAAGGGCGAATCTGTCCGTGACTACATTGAGCGGTTCAGAAACTTGTCTTTGATGTGCCTAGCAGGGATGCCATTATCCATGCTCTTATAGACGTGCAGGTACAACTTCTTAGACCAAGTAGAGGTTCGCATAGGGCTGTCAAAGCCCATACCTAGAAAGAACTGGTCGAGCAAGCTGAGATAGCTGAAAAGTCGGCTAAAAGTTCGAACCATCCACCCTCAAAGGCAAATGGGGTATGAATAATAAAGGACGTGGCGACATGGCACGGTCTTCTCAAGCCAAAGGAAAAGAGACTATGTCCGTTGAATTATCAGAGGATGTCCAGTCTAAGGCCAAGAAGAGCGGCTTCAATAATCAAGAGTCCAAGTTTCCCCCGAAACAGTACTCCTTCAAAGACGATCAGGTGGCCACAATATTCCATTTACTCCACAAAGGGAATAAATTGAAGCTGCCAGATGCTCGACGCTTCAGTGAAATAGGACGCACGAACGATCCCAAATACTGTCTCTTTCACAGGATAATTCAGCATCCTACCGACAAGTGCTTTGTCCTCAAGGACAGAATTCAAGGTTTGATCGACGCCGGAGTATTGACACTGAAGTCAGAGCAAAAGAAAGTCACTGCAAACATGGTGACCCTCGAGTTCGGCAAAACCCAAAGGTCACAGTTCCTGACGGGACTTATCCAATCCCTGCATCACGGCTGGAAGTCAAACATCCTGCAGTTAAAACTCAAGATAATAAGGGTCTTATTCCCTTGACACTGGAGACAAAGAAAATCATGTGGATACACCCAGACCTTGTCCAAGACGAACAATGGGATTCAAAGAAGTCCAAGTCGAAGGGCAATCTTGCAATGTCATCTCCATCCTGCCGGATGATGGCAATCTCTCTCAGCGACTCTGATAGGGCTGAATCTCGCTATAATCCTATTGAGAAGGATGCTTAGCTCTTGTCTTTGCCGTTTAGAAGACACGACATTATTTGGTCGACCAAACCATACATGTCATCTCCAGAGTGAATCCTTTGCGTCTTTTCATGACGAAGCCAGGATCATTGAATTCAAGATTAGTTAAATGGGCGCTTCTTTTGTCTCAATACGACATGATCTTTATCCCTCAAAAGGTGGTTAAAGGCCAGGCCCTTGCAGAGTTCTTTGCTGCTCATCCAGTCTCGGAACACTCAAAACTTCATGAAGATATTCTAGATGAAGTCTTTGAGTCTAATGTAACTTCAGAGGATGAAGTTTGACAGATGTTCTTCGATGGAGCATCACGAATAGGCCCTAAGGGCAAGATCATTGCCGGCGTGGGGTTGTATTTATCTCCCCACAAAATCACGTCCTTTCTAGAGCATTGTCTCTGACGGAATCATGCTCCAACAATGTAGCGGAATATAATGCTTTACTTATTGGCCTTCAGCTCGCCCATGGAATGGGGGTACGCTACCTCGAAGCTTACGGCGATTCAAAACTGATTATCAATCAGGTTAAAGGCGAATATGAGGTCCGTCACGAAGACTTGCTGCCTTATTATCACAGGGTCATCGAATTGGCTAATCTGTTTGATGGCTTTTACATCGGGCACGTATTTCAATCTCAGAATACTAAGGCAGATGCTCTTGCCGCGTTAGCAACAACATTAGCCTTGCCAGTCAACACCGAGTATTACCTCACAGTGCGACTCGACACCTTATCTGCTGTAAACATATGTTAAGAACCAGAGAGGTCTATAATATCTCGACGGATCTTGAGCCGAGAGATTGGCGATTTCCTTTCATCGACTATGCTCTACATGGTCTAATGCCAGACAATCCTAAAGAAGCGGCATCTATCAGACGAAGGTCTCTCTATTTTTACTATGATCCAACTCTGAAGACACTTTACCGTCATTCATATGACAGTGTCCTCCTCCGTTGCCTTTCTAATTCAGAGGCGCAGGAAGTGCTTAAAGAAGCACACGACGGCATATGCGGAGCTCATCAGCCAGGTCCAAAACTTAAAAACAGATTGCATAGGCTTGGATATTTTTGGCCACCATGATAGCCGATGCCATCCAATATGCACGAAGGTGTAAAGCATGCCAAATTCATGCGGACTTCATACACCAGCCTCCGGAGTTGCTCCACCCAACTGTTGCTTCATGGCCATTTGAAGCATGGGAAATCGATGTTGTAGGGCCAATCAGCCCCTCTTCGACAAGAGGTCACCGGTGTTGGCCCAAGGTTACAATCACCCGTTTTAGTGTGTTTTGATGATCACAAAACATATATAGTTATTTGTACTAATCATGTTTGTTGTTTTAGTGTGTTTCAGGGTTCTAATGATTCTAAGAGCATTCTTCCCTAAAGGAAGGTGTTTTGACTCAAGTCACCTCATTTCGAGCTCAAGTATCAAGCTTGCAAGATCATATGAAGAAGCCCACTTGAAGATCTTGCAGTCCTTTAGAACCAATGTAAGAAATATAAGAAATAGTTTGTTAAAGTTTGGGGTTGTAGAATATTGGCTCTAGGATACACACACACATTTTCAAAATACAGTTTTTAGTTTTGGTATTTGTTTTTAAGTTCATGCCTTGATTCTTATACATGATTCCAAATCCTTACAAATTCTATATCTTGTTTACACCATGTATAACTATCTTTTACAACATGATACTTAACTTCATATACCTACAAAATTATCTTCAAAAATTTTCAAGTTCAAATTTCTTCCCAGTTTTTCTGTTTCAGGCTAAACCGGCTGACCGGACCGATCGACCGGATCATGTGTCCAGGACGTGCACGCTTGTGCACGTCTGTCGGTCGGCCGACCGGTCGCCCGACCTGTAAACCCAAACTCTCTGTTAATTTCGGTCGGCCGACCGGCCGACCGCCTATACAAAACTATGTTTCCTTCTCTTTGCCGGTCGGCCGACCGGTCAACCCGAGCCCAACAGTTATATGCCAGCAGGACTGACGGCCGACCGGGACGGTCGACCGCCAAGCCTGCCAGAGCCCAACGACTCTTTCCTTTTTGGTGCAATTCTGAAATCTGTTTTTGGATCTGTTTTTTGGCAGAACTTCTTGCAGTTTTTGGGATTATTTTGGATCAAATAAGCTTAATTAAAATGTGTTTTAATCCCTTCCTCTCCCTATAAATAGAGGAGATAGGTCTCTTGCAATAATACCAAGAAAAATCCCTAGTTTACAAGTTTTCAAAAGAAAGAAAAAGTTTCAAAGCTCTCAATTCTCTCTTGCATTCTTGGCTTTGTTTTCAGTTGTGTTTTCTAGCAAGATCAATTTACAACTGAGCTTTAGTTTTCTCACTACACTTCTAGAGCCAAAATTCCCATCCTCATTCTATAAGGAAGTTGTAAAGAGAAAGTTTGTAAGAAGTTTGTGATCCTTTTGGTGATCACTTGGCTACTTGTTCCTTCTTCTTGTTCTTGTTGAGATACCTCTTCGGTAGAGGTTTGTAAGTGGTGGAGTTCGGTACTCTGGTCTTCAATAGACCTTGTAAAGTCCTTGGTGGATAGTGGAAACCCTTCACGGCGGTGAAGGCGGGGAGTAGAGCGGTGGCTCGAACCTCGAAACAAATACTTTGTGTTTGCGATTGATTTTCTCTTTGCTCTCTATTGCTCTTACTTTCTTACTTGTGTTATTGTTATTCTTTCATACCTTGTGATATATCTTGTGTGCATTTCATTATTGCTTCCAATTCATTTCTTGTCTCATTGTCGATCATTACTCATACAACAAGATTGCAACACGCACCTCAAACTCATATCCAGAGGAATCACGAGGAAGGAGTTCAGAACCCTTCACCGGGTATTCGGCTCTTAGTCTTGTTTTGAGTGATCGTTGCATCATTCATTCATACTTATTTTAAAAGATTGTTAGATTAGCATATACACCTATTCACCCCCCCTCTAGGTGTTTTCAATTGATATCAGAGCATAGGTCTCTAGGCTCTTGGCTTAACAACCTTAGAGAGATCCTTTATTTGCTAATCACCACATTCATTTCATACTCTTTCACTTAGTAAAAATGGCCGATGGAATTAAGACCCCCCCAAAGTTTGATGGCCTTAACTTTCCCATATGGAAGGTTAAGATGACCGTTTTCTTGCAATCCCTAGGAAGCCGGGTTGCAAAGGCGGTGACCAAACCATTTAGTGCACCCACCGGTGATGAGTCCACTTGGTCCGAAATTGAGACCAAAGAATTTGATGCTAACTCTAGAGTACACTATGCATTACTTCAAGAACTTAATGATGATGATATTGCTAGAGTAATACATTGTAAATCCGCATTTGAAATTTGGTCACATTTGCTTGTTACACATGAGGGGACCTCACAAGTGAAGAGGGCTAAGATTGACCTTCTTCGGTCCCAATATGAGAATTTTTCTATGAATGAAAATGAAACCTTAGATGATATGGTTACTAGATTTACCAAGATTACTTATGGACTTTCCTCTCTAGGTGATGGTATTGACAACGACCAAAGAGTAAGGAAGATCATCCGGGCTCTTCCTCCTTCATGGGAAGTCAAAGCAACTACCTTGAAGGAACTCAATGACAAGGAGGAGATGGAGCTTATAGGTCTCATTGGGAACCTCAAAACCCATGAGATGGAGAGAAAAGCTAGGGAGGAAATGGCTCCCTCCAAGAAGAAAGCTATTGCCTTCAAGAGTCAATCCTCATACTCCGACGAAGACGATGAAGAAGAAGATGACGAAGAGCTCTCACTTCTTGTTAAGAACGTTCGGAGGATGTATAATAAGGCAAAGTTCCAAGGAAGAAGGAGATGGCAAGGAGGTAAAGAAGAAAAGAAGATTATTTGCTTCAATTGCCAAAGACCGGGCCATATTGTGGCGGAATGTCCGGATAAAGTGAAGCCCTCCACCTCCAAGAAGCCTTACAAGAATAAAGCATTGAAGGCTACATGGGATTCTGAAAGTGAATCCGAGGAGGAAGATGACACCGCCAACATGTGCTTCATGGCTAATGAAGGCACAAGCAAGGTAACCCCTGACACTTCTTTTGATTGTGAGCTTTCCATGGATGAACTAGGAGAAGCATTTGTAGAACTCTCACATAATTATGATTCTCTTAAGAAAAAATATTTAAAATGAAAAAGGAAAATGAGTCTCTTAATCACAAAGTTATTACTCTTTCTAAAGAAAAAGATGAATTACTTTCTACTTTAGTTTCTACTCAAAAAGATTTTGATAAATATAAGATTTCTTGTAAAGGTAAGTATCCACAAGTTAATAATAATGAGATTGTCATGCTTAAAGAGAAAATTGACTCATTAGGAGTAGTTTTGAAAAAGTGTGAATTTGATAAGAATAGACTTGAGGCTATGTTTCCTAAGAAACAAGCCTCTAAGAAACAATCTCATGCTCATGCTCATGTTCATGCTCATGTTCATACCTCACAACCTTTACATCATGCCAAACCCCCAAACATGCTCACACTTCACACACACATCATGCATTCATGTATGGTAAAGTGTTTTCATGTTCATATTGTGGTTGTAAAGGTCACTTAGTTAAGTTTTGCTATGATAGACTTAATGCTTCACATCATAATGTTTGAGTTCGCAACACTAACTTTCAAGGACCCAAGAAATTTGGGTACCAAAGTCAATAATTTTGCTAAATGATGTAGGTACCTTCCAAGGCTCAAAGATGTAGAAGGTTGTGGTATCTTGATAGTGGTTGCTCAAGGCACATGACTTGGGACATCAACAACTTTGCAACCCTATCAAGATACCATGAAGGTGGCACCGTCACCTTCGGAGATGATGCCAAGGGAAAAATCATCGGTATTGGTAATGTTAAACTTGGTACATCCCCTTTAATAGAAAATGTTGTTTTAGTTGATGGCCTCAAGCATAATCTCTTGAGTGTTAGTCAACTTTGTGATAAAGGTTTTGATGTTATTTTTGATAATGTAGTTTGTAAAGTTATTGATAGAATATCTAATACTTGTGTATTTTTCGATTTTCGTGAAAATAATGTTTATATGATTGATATGTCTAATATGTCTTGTAATATTACATGTTTAAAAGCCCTCGATGATGACTCTTGGTTGTGGCATAGAAGATTAGGCCACATTTCTTTTGACCATATATCTAGGTTAAACACAAAGGAAATGGTGAAGGGTATTCCTTGCTTGATTTTTGAAAAGGACCGGGTTTGTGACGCATGTCAATTTGGGAAACAAACCAAGTCTTCTTTCAAGTCAATCAAGGATATCATGACATCACGTCCTTTGGAGTTAATCCATATGGATTTGTTTGGTCCTACTCAAACCAAAAGTCTAAGTGGGAATCGTTTTGCATTTGTTTTGGTTGATGATTTTTCGCGTTTTACATGGGTTTTCTTTTTAGAGCACAAAAATCAAGCATTTTCACATTTTCAAGCCTTTAAGAAAGAGTTGAAAAGGAAAAAGATTCTTCAATTTTAAGAATAAGAAGTGATAGAGGAGGTGAATTCATTAACTTACCCTTTATCACTTTTTGCGAAGAACATGGAATTAAGCATGAACTATCTTATCCTAGAACTCCACAACAAATGGAGTAGTTGAACGGAAAAATCTGACATTACAAGAGATGGCTAGGACAATGATTAGTGAATATGGTCTCCCTCATTATCTATGGGCCGAGGCCGTTAATACATCATGCTATATATCAAATCGTGTTTTCTTATACAAAAATACTTCAAAAACATCTTTTGAGATTTATTTTTCTAGAAAGCCAAATGTTTCATACTTTAAAGTTTTTGGATGCAAATGTTTTGTTTTAAATACAAAAGACAATTTGGGAAAATTTGATGCTAGGTCTTATGAAGCAATCTTTGTAGGTTACTCAAATACTAGTAAAGCTTATAGAGTTTTCAATAAGTCATCCTTAACTATTGAAGAGTCTATACATGTAAAATTTGAGGAATCTAATGTGTTTGTTAAGAATGTTGTAGAAATAGATTCTTTGCATGAAGACATGGAGAAAGTCACTTTGAAGGCCTCACCTACTATTGAAGACATGCCAAAAGATGATGAAGGAAGTGCAACTAAGGATCAAGAGGCTCAAGGAAATGAAATTCAAAGAATTGAAGTGGAGCCTACTCAACAACTTCCAAAGGATTGGAGATACAATCCACATCATCCCAAGGACCTTGTTTTAGGTGAAGTATCTCAAGGGGTAACTACTCGTTCTCAACTTCATGATTTTTGTGAACACTATGCTTTTATTTCTCATGTTGAACCCAAAAGCGTCCTCGAAGTTGAGGCCGACTCATATTGGTTGCTAGCCATGCAAGAGGAACTCAATCAATTTGAGCGCAACCAAGTTTGGCACCTTGTTCCTAGGCCCCACGATAGACCAACAATTGGTACTAAGTGGATCTTTAAGAACAAGTTGGATGAGTCGGGTAACGTTGTTAGGAATAAGGCTAGGTTAGTTGCCCAAGGTTACACTCAAATCGAAGGTATCGATTTTGATGAAACGTTAGCACCCGTAGCACGGCTTGAAGCTATACAGATGACACTTGCATTTGCTTCATATAAAGATTTTAAGCTTTTTCAAATGGATGTTAAAAGTGCTTTCTTAAATGGATTCATTGAAGAGGAGGTGCATGTTGAACAACCCCCCGGGTTTGTTGATCCTACACATCCGGATTTTGTTTTCAAACTCGACAAAGCTCTTTATGGTTTAAAATAAGCCCCTAGGGCTTGGTATGAAAGACTTTCTTCATTTTTAATTTCAAATGGTTTTAAGAAAGGAAAAATTGATACTACTTTGTTTACAAAACATGTAGAAAATGATATTCTTATTGTGCAAATTTATGTGGATGATATTATTTTTGGTTCTACTAATGAATCTCTTTGCCAAACTTTTGAATCATGCATGAAGGAAGAATTCGAAATGTCTATGATGGGTGAGCTCAACTATTTCCTTGGTCTCCAAATCAAGCAAAGAAAGGATGGAATCTTCATCAATCAAGCCAAGTACACAAAGGAACTTATCAAGAGATTCGGGCTTGAAGGAGCTAGAACTAGCAAAACTCCCATGGCAACAACCACCAAGCTTGACAAGGATGAATAAGGTAAAAGTGTAGACATTAAGCTTTATCGTAGCATGATTGGTAGTTTATTGTATTTGACGGCTAGTAGGCCAGATATTATGTTTTGTGTAAGTCTTTGTGCTCGTTTTCAATCATGTCCTAAGGAGTCTCATTTAGTAGCGGTAAAACGCATTATTAGATACCTTAAGGGCACAATTGAAATGGGTTTGTGGTATCCGAAAACCGGACTATTTGAAATGAAGAGTTTTTCGGATGCCGACTATGCAGGTTGTAGGGTAGATAGGAAGAGTACAAGTGGAACATGTCAATTTCTTGGTAATTGTCTTGTTTCTTGGCCTTCCAAAAAGCAAAATTCGGTAGCCCTTTCAACCGCCGAGGCGGAGTATGTTGCAGCCGGAGCTTGTTGTGCACAAGTTCTTTGGATGAAACATACTCTCCTTGACTATGATTTGCATTTTGATCATATTAAATATTTTGTGATAATACTAGCACTATTCATATGACTAAAAATGCAAATCAACATAGTAAAACTAAGCACATTGACATTAGATATCACTTTCTTAGAGATCATTATGAGAAAGGTGATATTGATATTGATTATGTTTCTACCGATTTTTAACTTGCCGATATTTTTACAAAACCTCTAGACTATGCTAGATTTTCATTTATTTGTGGTGAGTTGAATGTTTGTATTATAGATTCTTGAAAGAAAATTTTCTTATTTTGTTTACCCTTTTTGATGTATGACAAAAAGGGGAGAAAAAGTTTAGTTTATTAGTTTAGTTTATTTTAACTTTAGAGTTTTAAGTTTTATGCACTTTGGATTTTGTTTTGTGCATTGTGTTTTATGCTTTATGTATATAGCCATTCATTTTTATACATAGTCATTCTTTTATACATAGCATAATTTGAGGGGGAGCTTCCATGCTCCTTTCCCATGTTTAAAATAACTATATGTTTTGTCATCATCAAAAAGGGGGAGATTGTTGGCCCAAGGTTACGATCACCCGTTTTAGTATGTTTTGATGATCACAAAACATATATAGTTATTTGTACTAATCATGTTTGTTGTTTTAGTGTGTTTCAGGGTTCTAATGATTCTAGGAGCATTCTTCCCTAAAGGAAGGTGTTTTGACTCAAGTCACCTCATTTCGGGCTCAAGTATCAAGCTTGCAAGATCATATGAAGAAGCCCACTTGAAGATCTTGCAGTCCTTTAGAACCAATGTAAGAAATGTAAGAAATAGTTTGTTAAAGTTTGGGGTTGTAGAATATTGGCTCTAGGATACACACACATTTTCAAAATACAGTTTTTAGTTTTGGTATTTGTCTTTAAGTTCATGCCTTGATTCTTATACATGATTCCAAAATCCTTACAAATTCTATATCTTGTTTACACCATGTAGAACTATCTTTTACAACATGATACTTAACTTCATATACCTACAAAATTATCTTCAAAAATTTTCAAGTTCAAAATTTCTTCCCAGTTTTTCTGTTTCAGGCTAAACCGGCCGACCGGACCGGTCGACCGGATCATGTGTCCAGGACGTGCACGCTTGTGCACGTTTGTCGGTCGGCCGACCGGTCGCCCGACCTGTAAACCCCAACTCTCTGTTAATTTCGGTCGGCCGACCGGCCGACCTCCTATACAAACTGTGTTTCCTTCTCTTTGCCGGTCGGCCGACCGGTCGACCTGAGCCCAACGGCTATATGCCAGCAGGACTGACGGCCGACCGGGACGGTCGACCGCCAAGCCTGCCAGAGCCCAACGGCTCTTTCCTTTTTGGTGCAATTCTGAAATCTGTTTTTGGATCTGTTTTTTGGCAGAACTTCCTGCAGTTTTTGGGATTATTTTGGGATCAAATAAGCTTAATTAAAATGTGTTTTAATCCCTTCCTCTCCCTATAAATAGAGGAGATAGGTCTCTTGCAATAATACCAAGAAAAATCCCTAGTTACAAGTTTTCAAAAGAAAGAAAAAGTTTCAAAGCTCTCCATTCTCTCTTGAATTCTTGGCTTTGTTTTCAGTTGTGTTTTCTAGCAAGATCAATTTACAATTGAGCTTTAGTTTTCTCACTACACTTCTAGAGCCAAAATTTCCATCCTCATTCTATAAGGAAGTTGTAAAGAGAAAGTTTGTAAGAAGTTTGTGATCCTTTTGGTGATCACTTGGCTACTTGTTCCTTCTTCTTATTCTTGTTGAGATACCTTTTCGGTAGAGGTTTGTAAGTGGTGGAGTTCGGTACTCCGGTCTTCGGTAGACCTTGTAAAGTCCTCGGTGGATAGTGGAAACCCTTCACGGCGGTGAAGGCGGGGAGTAGAACGGTGGCTCGAACCTCGAAACAAATACTTTGTGTTTGCGATTGATTTTCTCTTTGCTCTCTATTGCTCTTACTTTCTTACTTGTGTTATTGTTATTCTTTCATACCATGTGATATATCTTGTGTGCATTTCATTATTGCTTCCAATTCATTTCTTGTCTCATTGTCGATCATTACTCATACAACAAGATTGCAATACGCACCTCAAACTCATATCTAGAGTAATCACGAGGAAGGAGTTCAGAACCCTTCACCGGGTATTCGGCTCTTAGTCTTGTTTTGAGTGATCGTTGCATCATTCATTCATACTTGTTTTAAAAAGATTGTTAGATTAGCATATACACCTATTCACCCCCCCTCTAGGTGTTTTCAACCGGTTTATCTTAGCAATAACCGATTACTTTTCAAAGTGGGCAGAAGCCATACCACTGGTTGAAGTTAAAACTTCTAACATGGTTAATTTCATCAAACACCATGTCATCCATCGATTTGGTATCCCTAGGCGGATCATTCATGATAACGGTCCCCAATTCATAAGCCAGGTATTCAGAATGTGGCTTCAACTGCTTATAATCCTGCCGCTAATGGCTTGGCGGAAGCATTCAACAAAACAATCATCAAGTTACTCAAAAAGTTCATCTCCTCGAATAAGCGAGATTGGGACGAAGAGCTTGGTGAATGTCTTTGGGCCTACTGAACCACGGTTCGGACCCCGACAGACAATACGCCTTTTCCCTGGTGTACGGGTATGAAGCAGTCATACCGTTGGAAATCCAGATGCCATCACTATGAGTCGCTTTAATGACTAAGAGCACATCAGAGGACAATGAGCGGTTGCGTCTTCAAGCTCGAAGCCTTAGATGAGAAGCGATTACAAGCTCAACAACACATCGAGTTGTATCAAGCTCGGATCTCAAAAACCTTCAATAAGAAGGTCAAACAAAGAGTCTTCCAGAAAGGAGATTTGATTTTAGCCGTCAGACGACCAATGATCATGACACACAAAACCAAAGGCAATTTCAGCCTAAATGGGAGGGACCGTTTGTAATAGAAACAGTCTATTCAAACGGAGCATATCGCCTTATGACTTCAGATGGTGATTTACTCATGATGCCGATCAATGGCAAATTCTTGAAGAAGTATTATCCTTGATTAGGGATCCTTCTTATGATCAAGTTAACATTACACCTCTGATCAAGACCTTCAAATCCAAGGTACGCAGAAAGAGCCCTCTCTCTTCCTCCAAACGAGATCATACAACCATAAACCGGTAGGAACCTAGTCGTATACTGGTTGTCTCAAAGGAGAATCAAGGTTACATGCACTAACCACATGATCCAACACCTTTAACGGTTAAGGATAGAGGAAAATGTTGGCCTTTAAGCCCAACATAAGTCCTCGACAACTCATTATGCTGAGGGGAATAGTATGACTAGCCCGACTCAAACGGTAGTTGGTAAAGGTATATCAAACCCGTTGACAGCTGAGGGTTTGCTAAAAATCCTAAGGCACCAGTTCCCATTTGATTCCCTCTCCAAAATCACTTACCAATTCTCATCCATAGAATGGTAAGACCACATATAAAGATCTTTCCATCCATTTCGCTGTTATGTTAACATTAAACCTATGACAGTGATTTCCTCGTTTCTCCCCGTGAGAACGTGACCCTTTCCATGTTATGTTTAACAGTATACCTCTGCAATCCATTTCGCTGTTACGTTAACATTAAACCTATTTTCTCGTTTCTCCCCGTGAGAACGAGACCCTTTCCATGCTATTTTTAACAGTATACCTCTGGCATCTGATTGAAGCTTAAACCTGCACAAAAATACGAAATTTCAGAACTTCAACATAGAGATGTGCAAGTGCTCAATTCTTACCGCTTGCGGGTCGTGATCCACAAGGAGGGTTTGCGATAGAAGCGTTCAAGGTTTGTATTGAAATCTTTATGAAGAAAGACGAAAGTTCTTCTTTGTTTAAAGAAATGAAAAGAGTTATGTTAAAGTTAGAAAGAAAGCGATAGATGAAGAAGGTGGAGAAAACCAGAAAATGACTATGTACAAATGAATTGGAAAAAAAGAGTGAAAACGATTTGGAAGATGTGGTGAAAGAAATCGTGTTGGCGATCTAGACTAAGAAATAAAAGAAAAGAAAGAAGATTAAAGAAGTACTTACCTAGTTTGGTTGATGACTTACCTGAAACCCTTGCATGTTCTACCTTGCTTCGGAGGCGTTCAACGCATAAGTCATAGGATCGAGCTCAGTCCCCGTTCGCATTATATTATCAAGCAGAATAAGAATGAAGTGATACGGATCTTGAGGAGGAGAACATCTTCATGAAGTATCGTTGGCACTCACAAAAACATTGTTATACTTATGCTTCTGGATTCACTTGCATTCTCATCAAAACCAAAAGAGGTGAAGTAGAAAGAGGAGAAGGAAAAAGAAAACAAAAGTAAAGAGACGAACATAAAAAAGTATTTACCTTTATTGCTTGCAGAAACAATGGAAGAAAGGAGGAGGGTACATCGGTGTCACTCTCAACATAAGCCTCTCTCTCTTACTTACATGAATCTTCATCTAACCTAAGCTTACATACAAATTAAAGTTACATAAAAAGAAAACAAAACCTATACTACAAATGGAAAACTAGGCTAAATCCTATCTCTGCATGGTCGTCCCATTTTACTCAGCTGAAACCTGTATTTATAGGCAAAACCCTAAAGGGTAAGATCTCGAGAAGATTGGGGGAGCAAACGCTCCCCCAACAGAAATCAAACAGCCGCGAAAACGCGACTTTGGCCGCATTTTCACGGCAGGGTGTGGCCAGGTGGCCACACCCTGTTGGTGGGTCTCCCTAGTTTTTCCTTCTGCTTTTATCTTCAGTTGGTTTTCTCGTTTGAGTCCAGGATTGTGACGAAATGGCCTTTGATTCTTGGCTTTAACCGATCGATTCTGAGAGGATTCTTCTCAACCGGTTTTCAACCTCTTGATTTTGCCTTAATTCACTGAGCTCGAATTAATTCTGATTTAATTCAGAATTTGGTGGGCTTTTGGGCTCATTTCTCTTCATCTCCTTAAGGAATGGGCCTGCAAATAAATTAAACATTTAATTAGGACAATGCAGATTATATTCTATAATAAGTATGAAAATATGATACTAAATATGCAACATTAGCGACCAATCACACCCCCATACCTATCTTTTGCTCGTCCTCAAGCAAAACAACTAAACTGTACTAAGGATTATTGACCACTTTCACAGGTCACGCGATTGCACTGAGCATGGGCAACAAGCCGTTAAGCCTCTAGGTTTTCCCTAGAGGACGAGTTTTGTCTCATGAGGGTTTTCAGCGGATTGCACCCACAAAATCCATAAAGCAAGAGAAACAAAGAGTTAGTATTTTCGAAAGGCATTTTGAAAGAGAAAAATATTTGAAATATAATTGTAAGATTTAAGCAATCTATAAGTTATAGGAAAACTGAATTTTTCATTCCTAAACTTAGTCTCTATTCAAAAATTTGTTATCAATCAAAGTAAGGAGTCAAATTGTACTTCTCATCTAGTCTATTACTTTACCCTAAGTCATATGCACCTTGTGATCGTGAAAATTTTGATGAAGGGTTCATTAACTCTAACTCTTATGCCTTATATATATATATATATATATATATATATATATATTTGGTGGTATTATTCCTTAGTTCTTTTAGGCTTTCTAATCTGCCCATGTAACGAGCCTTTAATCGATGACTCCCAAACCAAATGGTCTTAGGGCACCGGGTGAGAAAACACCCCAAGGACTTAAGGACTCGAGCAAACAAGGCAACAAAACTAAGAATTTTTTTATATAAACCACTTTTAGGCGTGAATACTTATGCTTTATTAGGCACAAATACCCAACTTAATCAGAGGATTTTATATTTTTCTCTCAAACTTATCTAATCATCTTTCGCATAAATACCAAGGCTTACTTAGGCCAAAGCACCTAGCTAATCAATAATTAGACTTGTTCATTATTCATAGATATATTTTTTCTTTTTTTTCTTTTTTTCTTTTTTTTATATATATAAGGCATAAGAATCTTTGTTTTTGAACCCTAAGTGTGTAAGTGTATGAAGTGTGCATATTTCATCAAGGTAAAGATCAAGACTAAATTACTTTGACAAATTTTCTTCCTAACCCTAAAAATCAAACAAATAATCTTATTTTGATCAAGTATAAGAAATCCTAATTTAGATTTTCCTATTCCTTAAAATTAACTTAATTTCTTACAAAATATATGTCAAAATATTATTTCTATTTTCAAAAAGTTTTTAAAAGCAAAGAAAATGTTAAATTTTTTTTAATAAAAAGAAAAATAAAAGTTATGTTAGAACCCTCCCCCACACCTATCTCATGCATTGTCCTTAATGTATGAATTAATGCATAGATGCATGAAAAAGAAGAAAGGGAAGGAAATGTTACCTTAAGGTGGTGGTTCCGGTGGTGGTCTGATTGGTCCACGAAATGCGGCCCAATCGACTTTTCGTTGGGTTTGGAGGAACCCACCAGAAATTACTCTAATATAACCCACTAAAAAGATGTATCCATAAAGGATTTTTATTAAATATTTGACCCCATCTAATTTTCAAATTTCATAATTAATTTCGGAGTCAAATTTATCAACCACCTTGTCCCAGAATGGAGTATGAAATGATAGAATGATAGACTTGGACGCAGGAAGTACAGGAACTAATACCGACTCAGGAAGGTGACTTAAGTCAAGTAAAGGTTTAGGAATCGAAATTGGTTCAGGAAGTGGGTCCAAGTCAAGAAGTTGAAACTCCAGTCCACATTTATTTTTCAACAATGGAATATGACTTAATATGGGTGATTCAAGTTCAAGAATGATAGGTGTGGGAATCAAAACTGACTCTAAAATATTACTCAAGTCCGGTAACAAAACAGGAGTCAGTATTGATTCGGGAATTTGAACTGGATCACAAATTTGAGAATCTAGGTTACATTTCTCATTGAGTTTAATGTCATAAAAATGAGAACTTGCCAATTTGTCAATAGGATTTTCAAAAGTGTAAAATTGGTCAAGTTCAATATGATCATAAAAAATGGGTGATTCAATTTCATGATGAATTGGTACAGGATTCAATGTTGACTCGGGAAAAAGATTGAAATCAGGTGAAGACACCAGAGTCATTATTGAATCAGGAAGTAAAATTGAATCACTAAGTTGAGGTTCATGATCATATTCATTTCAAGTTCGATTTCAGGAAAAGGATAACTTGCCAAACTGTCAATATTCTTTTCAAAATTTGGAGTTTGGCAGGTTCAAATGATTGTTCTGAAATGGAACCTTGATTTCCAAAACAACATGACTCTTCGGCTCAAACAGAATGGTTAGTGACATCAGAACTGGCCAATCGGTGAGAACGTAGAGATTGAATCATCATATCTATGTCACGATTACGAGCGTTTTGAGCCTGAGTCATGGCTTCAAGCATCTTTTCATAGTTGATAGGCTCATTGTGTTGTTGAAAAGATGAAGTGTTATCTTGGAATTGGTGGTGGAATTGTGAGTCCATCAGATTTTGTGATTGTTGTTTGGACTCACGCATACTCATTTCCAAAATTGATAGTTTTCTATTTTGGACTGGCGGATCTGAGTATGAATCTTGGAAATATTATGGACAAGGTGGAGAAGGAGGACAAGTTGGTTGAAAATTGGACTCGGGGGAGGTGAATCCCCACTGACTCTGTGAAGAGTTGAAATCATTCTGGAAATTATAGTTATTAGATTGGGGGCATGTGTTATATTGATTCGGATAAGACCAATCCGGCACACTAGGTTGGTTAAAGTTATGATATGCCGGGTTGGTAATATCCGAAAATGAAGTCGGTGTGTAATATGGATTATTATTGAAGTTGAAAAAATTGTTATTATAAGCCATATCACACAATAGAACACAAACAAAAAGAAAGAAAAAACAAACAAATAAACAAACAAATAAAAGGAAAAAATTCTAAACTAAGTTACGGTAGACCTATGACCTAGACGACTCCTAACTGATTAGGCTGTCCATGGGAGGTCTAATGCAGACTTTGACCACAAGCTAATCAGCCAGGTCAGGGCAAGATTGGTGGGAGGTTTTCCGTCAAAGACGTTCCTTAATTAAATAACCACCAATCTTCGGGCTTTCGGCCCTTAATCCCTTTCCTAGTCACTGATTTTGCAGGAGTCAAATTCCAACACCTTTCCCCCTTAGGATAATCTCCTAATTGAGTCCGAGATGTTCCTAGGGCCAACGTCTACTCATTTTTAGTTAGGCTCGGGTTAGTAAGTGCTTGGAATCTGATTTTTGGGCCAAGGAAGGGTGATTAAATCCCCACCTTATCTTGTTAATGGGTGGTGCCCTTAAAATCAATTTGTGCAAGTGTACAAGATAAATAAGATTCACTCAAAGTGATATAAATCAACCAAGAAATGAGTCCTATTCTACATGCAATGCGAACGTATCTTGCTCCAGCACTCTTCAACAGTAAAAATAAATGAATTGAAAAGACACGTGCCTAAAAATGCAAACGTCTAATCAATTTTTTTATCTTTGTCAACAATTATTTTACTGTTGGTTTATTAGCAGGCTTATGTGATGGCATATAAGAATTAAGATTTGCAGCAGCTATGTTTTTGCAAAGAAAGCAACCCTGCAAAAAACCTGTTTACTAGTCAACTCCTTTTTGTCGCGGATCCGCGGCTTTGGCCGCGAAAATGCGGCAAATTAGAGGAAACCTGGTCTCTGCTTTCTACAGCAGAGGCCCAGGACCACTTATATGTTATTGCAATCTTATTTTCCTGCTTTGCTTGCCCTATAACCTGCAATAGAGAAGAAAATTCATTTTAGTTCTAAAAATTTTTCAATAAAAATCAGATTTCAATAAAATCGTTACTCTCCCCGGTAACGGCGCCAAAAATTGATTGAAGCTTAAACCTGCACAAAGATACGAAATTTCAGAACTTCAACATAGAGATGTGCAAGTGCTCAATTCTTACCGCTATATCAAGTGGCTATGCGGGTCGTGATCCACAAGGAGGGTTTGCGATAGAAGCGTTCAAGGTTTGTATTGAAATCTTTATGAAGAAAGACGAAAGTTCTTCTTTGTTTAAAGAAATGAAAAGAGTTATGTTAAAGTTAGAAAGAAAGCGATAGATGAAGAAGGTGGAGAAAACCAGAAAATGACTATGTACAAATGAATTGGAAAAAATAAAGTGAAAACGATTTAGAAGATGTGGTGAAAGAAATCGTGTTGGCGATCTAGACTAAGAAATAAAAGAAAAGAAAGAAGATTAAGAAGTACTTACCTAGTTTGGTTGATGACTTACCTGAAACCCTTGCATGTTCTACCTTACTTCGGAGGCGTTCAACGCATAAGTCATAGGATCGAGCTCAGTCCCGTTCGCATTATATCATCAAGCAGAGCAAGAATGAAGTGATACGGATCTTGAGGAGGAGAACATCTTCATGAAGTATCGTTGGCACTCACAAAAACGTTGTTATACTTATGCTTCTGGATTCACTTGTATTCTCATCAAAACCAAAAGAGGTGAAGTAGAAAGAGGAGAAGGAAAAAGAAAACAAAAGTAAAGAGACGAACATAAAAAAAGTATTTACCTTTATTGCTTGCAGAAACAATGGAAGAAAGGAGGAGGGTACATCGGTGTCACTCTCAACATAAGCCTCTCTCTCTTACTTACATGAATCTTCATCTAACTTAAGCTTACATACAAATTAAAGTTACATAAAAAGAAAACAAAACCTATACTACAAAATGAAAAACTAGGCTAAATCCTATCTCTGCATGGTCGTCCCATTTTGCTCAGCTGAAACCTGTATTTATAGGCAAAACCCTAACAGGTAAGATCCCGGGAAGATTGGGGGAGCAAACGCTCCCCCAATAGAAATCAAACAGCCGCGGAAACGCGGCTTTGGCCGCGTTTTCGCGGCCAGGGTGTGGCCAGGTGGCCACACCCTGTTGGTGGGTCTCCCTGGTTTTTCCTTCTGCTTTTATCTTCAGTTGGTTTTCTCGTTTGAGTCCAGGATTGTGACGAAATGGCCTTTGATTCTTGGCTTTAACCGATCGATTCTGAGAGGATTCTTCTCAACCGGTTTTCAACCTCTTGATTTTGCCCTGATTCACTGAGCTTGAATTAATTCTGATTTAATTCAGAATTTGGTGGGCTTTTGGGCTCATTTCTCTTCATCTCCTTAAGGAATGGGCCTGCAAATATATTAAACATTTAATTAGGACAATGCAGATTTTATTCTATAATAAGTATGAAAATATGATACTAAATATGCAACATTAGCGACCAATCAGCATCCATTTCCCTGTTACATTAACATTAAACCTATGACAGTGATTTTCTCGTTTCTCCCCGTGAGAACGAGACCCTTTCATGCTATGTTTAACAGTATACCTCTGGCATCCATTTCGCTGTTACGTTAACATTAACCTATGACAGTGATTTCCTCGTTTCTCCCCGTGAGAACGAGACCCTTTCCATGCTATGTTTAATAGTATACCTCTGGCATCCATTTCGCTGTTACGTTAACATTAAATCTATGACAGTGATTTTCTCGTTTCTCCCTGTGAGAACGAGACTCTTTCATGCTATGTTTAATAATATACCTCTGGCATCCATTTCGCTGTTACGTTAACATTAAACCTATGACAGTGATTTCCTCGTCTCTCCCCGTGAGAACGAGACCCTTTCATGCTATGTTTAACAGTATACCTCTGCATCCATTTCGCTGTTACGTTAACATTAAACCTATGACAGTGATTTCCTCGTTTCTCCCCATGAGAATGAGACCCTTTCATGCTATGTTTAATAGTATACCTCTGGCATCCATTTCGCTGTTACGTTAACATTAAAACTATGACAGTGATCTCCTCGTTTTTCGCAATGAAAACGAGACCTTTTTCAATTCCATCAGAACTTCGAGCTTGGTGGCTTCTCAATCGGTTATGTCATTGCGGCCTCTGAACAGGTAGATAGCCAAGTCTCACCTTTTAGTCCGACAAGGACTACTTTGAGCTTGGTGGCTTCTCAATCGGTTATGTCATTGCGACCTCTGAATCGGCAGATAGTCAAGTCTCACCTTTCAGTCCGTCAAGGACTACTTCGAGCTTGGTGGCTTCGCAATCGGTTATGTCATTACGACCTCTAAACCAGTAGATAGCCAAATCTCACCTTTCAGTCCGGCAAGGACTACTTTGAGCTTGGTGGCTTCTCAATCGGTTATGTCATTGCGACCTCTGAACCGGCAGATAGCCAAGTCTCACCTTTCAGTTCGGCAAGGACTACTTTGAGCTTAGTGGCTTCTCAATCGGTTATGTCATTGCGACCTCTGAACCGGCAGATAGCCAAGTCTTACCTTTCAGTCCGACAAGGACTACTTCAAGCTTGGTGGCTTCTTAATCGGTTATGTCATTGCGACCTCTGAACCGGCAGCTAGCCAAGTCTCATCTTTTAGTCCAGCAAGGGCTATTTTCCTCAAATGGCTGTGATACAACTTGAAAACAAGAATTTAGAAGCTAAAACAAGTTGGAAATACAACAGGAGAGTCAAAATGAAATTACTTTTATTGATTCCAAAAGAGGGATACATGAATAAATAGATTACAAGCTATGAGGGTGCTTCATAGGACTTGATCCGTCCTTCAAGGGTGGTCAGCCTTGTCTTCCTATCATCAGCAGCCCTGACAAGCGCCTGCAACCTCAGCTCAGCCTCATTAAAGCTCGCCATCTGGGCTAAGCTAGCTTCAGCTTCAACCAAGGTTGCCCTTTGAGCTAGCTCTTGCCACAAGAGTTCGTCATTCTGAGCCTTAAGCTGCTCAAGTCGGGCAGTCTCTTCAAGACGCACTGGTTCAGCCTTGGATAAAAGAAGATTAGCTTTCCTGATCATCTCCTTGGCCTTTTCAATTTTATCTTCAGCATCAAGAAGAGCACTGCTAGAAGCATCTATGGCATGCCCGAGCTCTACTTTCCTTGTTTCCAAGGATTTCAAATCAGAAGAAATGGCCTTAGCAGCTTCCTGAGCGGCAAGGTGAGCTTCGTGCATATGAGCAACAAGGTGCGCAAGCTGCTCGTTAACCGAAGACTCCATGTCCGAATGGCTAAGACGGCGCCATTCGTCTACATCCCTTTCAAGTTGGTCCACCAGAAGTTCCAATGCAGCGGCCTGATCATCCCCTCTAAAGTCTCGGATACTCTCAATGCTTTGGAGAGGACCACCTTTAAAGCAGAGAATGAGGTAGTCGAGCCTTTCAAGATCGCTTCAAGCTCTTATAAAAGCTATCGACTAACTCAGCCACAAATTCATTCTCGGCCTCAATCACTCCTGGCAGATGAGTAGCCCCTGAAGATTCCACTGGCTTTATTGATACTATTGTGGAAGGAATAGTAGAAGCACTGGCTCCAGCAACATGAGAGGTCGTCGGTGATCTCGGAGGAGTCCTCATTGAAACCAATACACTAGCCACAACCGAGGTCGGACTAGTGACTATTTCTAGGAGAGCGGCTCAACCACCAGTGTTGGAGAAGTAGGACTGGTAATCACCCTCAGCTCCGCACCTGACAAGGTAGGCAGCACTGGAGAAACAAATGGCACCTCACTCATTGATATAGTTGGAAGTGAGATTGGCTCCGTGACTACCGTTCCCTCAATTTCAGTTCCTCTGGCTGGTTCAGGCTGATAAGAGGGCAGGTCGCCATACAAAGCATCCAACTCAGCAGCATCCACCGCGGTTGAAGTACTTACTTCACCCCTGGATCCCTCAGGAAGATTGGTTGGCTCTCTTGAAGTCGAGGCACCCAAAGGCGGAACACCTGCAGCAAAATTTGTTTAGGCAAGGCATAACAAATAGCAAGAGTCAAAAGGTCAAAACAATACCAAAAGATGGTGTCGCCTCAATTGTCTTGACGGCTGCATCAGTCCCTACAGGCTCCATTGGAAAATCTTTGACGGAATCAACACGAATGGCCGGCCCACCTTCACTTGCCGAACCCTCCGTGGTCCACCCAAAAGAGCTAGAAGCTACGGGACTCCCTTTTGAAGTCCCAGCGCCTGAAGGATCTACATCAGCCGCATCATCTCCAGACTCTTCCAAGACGGCGAAATAGCCGGCTTCATCGCCTTCTCTATAAGTGAACAGGGGATCATAATGCTCCCCTTGTTCTCCGGTAGCCTCAGCTCTCGGGCTTCTAACCGCCTCAGTTCCTGAATCATAAAGTAAACAATGAGCTACATGGAGCACATAAGAAGTATATTACAAGAATGGAGCTGATCTTACCCGAGTCCGGAGTAGCTTTACCGGTAGTCGGCCTAGGAACTGACAACTTAATGACTAATGGGGCAGGAGGAGGAGGTGCTGCAGATAATTTGCCCTCTGCAACAACCGTAGGAGTGTAGCGATGAGGCTTCTTTACTACCCTCTTCCTACGAGATCCACCCTCCCGTTTTCATTTGAAGTGGACGTCGGGATCTTCTTCCTCCACTTGTTCAACATCGACCTGTTCTACGGGGGCCGTGCCTACCCCGCCAGAAGCAGCTGCTGGAGTCTCAGCACCTATATCCGCTTCGAAGCGAGGACTTCCTGCATCCGAGGCTTCGCTGTCATCAACAGCAATGAATTCCCTGAGGCCTGGAATGCGAACCCTTTTAGCCTCGCTCTTCTCAGTGACCTTCCGCTTCAGCCGCTGAGAGATTAACTTCACACTAAAGGAGTTGATAGAATATCCAGTGGGTGTGGAGTTCGAGATTTTGTACCACTGGCAGAATCCCAGGGTAGTCAGAAGTTCGGAGTCCTTAAAGGCATGCACAGCCGCGTCTCAGTACAGCCAGCAATGAAGAACCGCCAGGCACGAGCTCCATCGATGAGGCTCCCCATGAAGGCCAGACTGCTGTTTGGGTTACCCACATACAGTTGGTCATACCCAAACTAACGGCAAACCGACTCGGAACATAGGGCTCCAGGTAACAGGTGTCCCCGCTTTTATACAACAAGTGTGAGGGCCGGATGCTAACCAGCCACTCAAAGATTCCCCAGCTCAATGATGTCCGCCCTTCTCCCACATCCTTGAATTCTTCACCATAACCCGCATCCCGAATATAGGGGAAGTAACGGAAAAGGCTATAGACATCATGACGGCACAGCAGCTTACGAACCGCAGCCACATAAGTCTTCGACCATGAACACCCCTCGAATCGACGGAGAAGCGCCGTTCGAACACCTTCTGGGGGTTCCTCTCCGGCCTGGATGATGGAAGGGCAGTGAAGGGCGAACCATGCCATTAGATAAGTATATGGCAGACCTATTCTGGGATTTGGTCCGTCGTCGGGCAAAATAGTCCCCTTTCCCTGCTTCGTCGTTGGTGGCCTACAGAAAGCCTCCGTCAATGCGCGAAGGCCTCTCTGAATACAGCACACCATGGCTGGAAGGAGTCCAAGAGAACGACCATGGACTAGACAAACGGCAGGCAACAAGACAGTCGGATGAATGACATCGCCAGATGAAGATGGCACCACACATCTCTTCAACCAGACCGTCAAGAAACCAGCCAGAAGTGCCTTCCGGGACGTCGGCCGATGAGCCTGGTGGTGGAAACTCCGAAGAATATCGCCTTTCTCATAGGGGCCATCATCCTCTTCCAGAATTAGATCTCCTTGAGAATGCTCCTGCATCCGGCAAAAGATGTCTTCATCAGCAACTCCACAATAAGCCGCTTTAGGAGTATTTTCCATGTCAGGGAACAAATAGTTTCCCTAGCTCTTCAAACTGCATGAAGCTCCCTTATGGCTCCCATGCATACTGGAACAAATGTGCAGTGGCACATCAACTCCCGTAGGTCTCAAACAAGGCGGGCTCCTACTTCTCCAGAAGTGCCATTTCCGTCTCGCACGGGAAATATTCTTCATATGGGAAAGACCCCAAAGGCAAATCAGAGACTTCCCACATCTCATGCAGTGCCATACCCAATTCGCCAACAGGGGTGAAGAAGGTCCCTGTAGCCGGGCAGTATAACTCAAGGATGGCGTAGAAGTTCGCTACACTCATCTGAATGCCATAACAGGTCGCCCTGACGGCCTCATAAAGCCCCAGCCTCTCCAGATCCTCCCCAAAATGAACAAGGACATATTGAGTCAAATCCCTCCACCATGCCTTCGGAGGGTGAATCCACCCTGGAGTCCTGAAATCAGTGGCTGGATAGTTGCCACGAATCTTAAAGAATTGATTCTCAAAGGTCTGAGCCACCGCAGGATTTTCTCCCATTGGGATGTCTGGCAGTACATTCCCAGGGTGGAGACCCAATATGCAGCGAGGAGGACCCGTCCCTGTGTAATCGGGAGAGGAAATTATCAACTTCCCTACGTGAACGGATTCAGTACTCTGACTCACTTGCCACTGCATCTTCCGAGCCCTCGTCACGCATTGAAAGAAGGACAAGGGAAAATGCCGCTTGCTAGACGGGAGATAGAACTTCTCACCATCTAATTTGAAAATCCACTGTCCCTCTCCGGCTAGCAGCTGGCGATCATGGTCTGGCGCCGCATCTCCAACATGAAGTCGGGCTTCTGATAGATTCTTCAGTCAGAATCTTCAAGGGGAGTAGTAGTTAAGATGCTCCTCATGGTGCGCTAATCCCCACCATGAATAAGTGCATCCCGAGCGGGAGAGCTTCGCTCGCTGAATAGTGAAGCCTGCCCTTGAAACTGCAGGCTGACATTGCCATCTAGCCCCCTGGCTGTGCCAAATAGACTGTTCAGAGGACCAAGAGTGTAGTACACTGCAAGAACAAAGAAAAACTATGATTAGTTCACCAGCCAAATAAGGGCTAAAACAAGAAAGCAAAATCTGTTAAGGCATAGCCTCGCTCTCCAAGCGAAGTTGGACTAATAATAGCTTTGCCCCGAAGCTTAGCTTCACAGCTGCAGCGTAACTCCGCATTCCACACGAAGGCAGGAAGCGGGAAAATATCCAAGTCCTAGCTTCGCTCTGGAAGCTTAACCTCGAACAACAGAATGCAACAAAGCCCCAGGGGCTAACTTCGTCAAAAGGGTATTATTGCTTAAAGACTATTTTAAGGGCATTAAAGTCCTTTTCGGTCACACTTCAAAGGATAGCTTCGCATCCTGTCATTCAATAGGATGTGAACCGCCTAAGGGATAGCTTCGCCTGGAAGCTTAAAGAAGGACCCTTTAGTTCTAGGATTCCCAATCAAGAAATATAGGAAAAATTAGGGAATTGAATTCCCTAAGATCATCAGATCATAGTTGATCGTTCTGGATTCATCGAAAGATAGCCAGAAATTGGCTTTAAAAGAGAGATGGCAATCTCTATCAAAAGGGAAAGATCCTTACCTGCAATTGGTCGTTCGATGACCGGAGGAGGAGAAGGACCCTCCATCGTAGAAGTTGCGACCTCTTTTCCTGCTCGTCTCTTGGGAGCCATTGAAGAACAGAGGAGGTTCTTGGATTCTCAAGTAAAGAAGAAAGAAGAAGAAAAGAGTCAAGTGCTCTGGAAATTTCAAAGAGAAGTGATGACCTTCTCTCTCAGCCCGATCAGGCTTTTATAGGCTGATGATCGGCTAAAACGATGCCTCGAAAAGAGCACAGGCTGTCATTTCAAATTAATTTGAAACGGCGCCTACAGCGCCTTCCCGAGAAGCATTATTTCAGCTCCACTAAGGGCTAATTCCGCCGTAAGTCTAGTGCTGACATAGCGCGCGACGCATGAAACGTCGCTAAAAAGCATGCCTTAGCTCTGCTAAAAGCACAGCCCGAGCTTCGTAGAGAATTCATGCTAGCTTCGCTGGAAGCTCGTTCCTGATTCAGATAGGATTTTGTCTTTAACTTCGCATGAAGTCTAGCTCCGCTGGACCAATTCAAGTGTTCTCAATCAAAAAGAAGGCAAAGCAAATCAGATGAGCTGAAAGTAAACTTTTATTGATTCAAAAGGGAAGGTACATTGATACTACTACATCAAGGTGGTGTTTTGTACAACAGAATCATTTGCTCCAAAGGCATACAAGTGGTCCTATCTACTTCCAAGCCAAACCAACTGGACACGAAAGGCCTTCCTCCTGCACAAGGCCGTAATCCTTCGCATAATGGCAGATTTTTCCACCCGAAAGCTGGATCGTCTTTGATCAAAATTGGCAAAGAACTGGTTACCACCAGAAGGTTGGATCTTCTTTGATGAAAATTGGCAATGGAGGATCCGAGCCTTACAGGTGACGTCCGCTTTCCCGAAGTGGATCATCTCGGATAAGCAACTACCAGCCTCGCCTCGAAGTGGATCATCTTAGATAAGCGACTGTCAACCTCTTCTAGGAACACACATCAGCTGCCCCAGTTTGGTCCTCCTGCTTAGGATTTAAAGTTTCAACTGGAAAAGTAAGAGGCAACTTTCTGGTCTCTTCCATTAGAGACTGGCGAACATAGCTCACTGCAATGCAAGCTAAAAACAGATCAGCAGAAAGTCAAAGGAAAAGCTGCAAAAGTGAAATGCTAAGTCAAATTCTTTGGGGCGAAGCAATTTATATCCAATTCAGTTGCAGTTTAAGAATAGATTTCAGTTTCATTAAGCAGAGGATAGCCTCGCTCGTACAGTGATGATGGGCTAGCTCAGTAAAAGCCAAGTCCTAGCCTCGCCTATATGGCTAAGCCAGACTGATCCAGAGAGACGCAGTCTTAGCCCCACCTATATGGCAAGACTGGCTCAACCTTGAAGAACTAAGTCCCAATTCTTGCTTATGTGGCGAACTTAGCAAGCAAGCATGCAATGATCTTTATTGTTCGAATGATAGCTTCGCCAGGAAGCTGGGTGATTGAGATTTTACCTGCACACAATAAATAATAAAACATTAGTAATAGTGCATAATTGTAGGAATAAATATGAAAATGTGATAGTAAATGTAGTGATAAATATGCACTTTTTACTACCTATCACTGGGAAACAGGGCTGAAGCCCTCCTCTGCAGATCAGTCAGATGCAAAATGAATAACAAGGGAAATCAATCCCTGAGGCAGCTGTTAAAACTAAATTAAGGGAGATAACTCCCTAAGTTATCAGTTTATTGGTAAAGTCTCTGGAACCGAGACTCACCAGTTCTTGGCCGGTTAATGACCAGAGTGGGCACCCCCACTAGTTCAGAGATCTGAGTATCTCTCTCTAGACAATCAAGAGAAGTCATGAACAGACTGCTTCTCTGCAGAGAACCTCAAGTGTCCTATTTATAGGCCTCATGGCCTGAGCGTACCACTGCTGCTTCAAGTATAGAAGCGCGAGCGAATTTAAGGCATTTACTGAGCCTTGAGAAAGGGAATAGTCTCCCTCGGAAATGCACAAGAGAGGAATAATCTTCCTCGTTAATGCAAGAGAAGTTATTTCAACTTTGGGAAAGGACATAATCCTTCTCGTAACTGGCCGAAAGCAGTTGGCCTCGGGAAAGGAACGACATTCTAAAGAGAACTTATTCCGAAAGGCTCAGACGCGGAGCTACTCGGACGCGGAGCTACTCAGACGCGGAGCTACCCAGAGTCGCGAATCTACACGATTCTTTGGCGAACTTATCCCAAAGCAGGATTAAAAGCGAAGCTGAACTCAACCACCATGGCGACGTTCGTACTTCACATACTATCAATCAAAGCAATTCAAAGTATTTTAAAGCCTGAACCATTCCATTGCAGACTTTTGAAAACTTTGAAGGGGGTCTTGTTGACACTTTAAAAAAGACAAGATTCTTACTGGCCTGAACAATGTCTAAACTTGTTGACATTTACAAAAGTCAAGTGACATACAAGCTGACGACCAGTTTTCACCCATCTCCGAGGGACAAATCGGCGACTTGGACTCTACTGATCCAGTGAAGCAGACAGTAAGCCCAGATTGTCTTTGAACAGACCTCAGTAGGTCTACGATGCTAGGTTAGCCCAACACTTGGCATCACATGAGCCCAAAGGGATAGCCTCGCCTAAGAGGCTAAAGTCGCCTAACTTCGCATTGAAGCCATTCAAAGCTCCGTCAGGAAGCTAACTTATAGCTTGTCCTGAAGTACTCAAGTTAACTCCGCAGAAAGTTAGCTTCGCTTGAAGCTACACGCAACCACGCAGAGGATGTTCGGTAGCTTCGCCACAGATGTTATCTAGCTCCGCTGAAGAGCTTTCTTCTGACTTCGCTAGATGCTCCTTCCAGCTCTGCTGCGAGCTCGATGCGGCAGCTCCACTGCGGGTCTGTCATGGTCTACCTTTGACCAATTAAATCTGTAATATCCACTAACTAATAATACTGCATTTTTATTTTCTAAAGTATTTATTTTAATTTATTGATTATTTTTTTAATCAACTTAATTTATTATTTTCTTTCTTGTGATATTATTATTATTAAATATGCAAATTAATTTTTGAGTTAGTAGATGACGTTGCTTCATATATTATTATCATTATTTCCTATCAATGTCTTTAGTTACTTAACACTATTATTTTTATATTTACCATTATTATTATTAGTGTTATTGCAGTTATTCTCTTATTCTTGTTTTTATTCTTAATTATTATTACTACTATTGTTACTGTGTTCATTAATTATTAATGTTATTAGTATTGTGATGATTACTAATATTGATATTATTTATTTTATTTACTCTGTTTTCTATTTAGTCCCCCTCTTATTTGTATGTGATTTATCCATAGAGATCCAACCCTTTATCTTTCCATACCCGATACCCATTAACCCAGTTTTATCTCTATTTAATCCTATACTCATGACCCTACCCGCTAACCCATAACCCATCTTATATATAATATCCCACCTTAACCTTAACCCTAACCTAATTAATCTCCCCTCTTCCTTCATCTGAAACTACAGCCGCACCTCCACCCCCAACAGCCGCCAAAAGCCCCTTGGCAGCACCATCAGCCAGCGCGCCACCCGGAGCATCCCCATCTCCACTCCAACGAGACCCGGTAGCAGCACACCAGCGCCTTCAACTCCCTCTGTTCTGATCTGGACTCACACGGCAGCACAATGCAACTAGGCCTCCTCCTCGCCACGTCTCTGTGGCAGCACAATAGTCGGCTGCTCCCTGCTCCTTGTCGCACGCCTCCACCAAGAGCAGCAGGCCGATCCCTCTCCCTCCTTTGGCCGTGCTCTCCTCGTCTAGCCCGAGGCCACAACAACACAACACTTGGTCGAGCTCCACCATTTGCGTGAGCCCCCTCTCCTCTCTCTTCATATAAATGAAGTACATTGGGTGTTTTAATTATAATAATATTAATAAAGATTATGTTGGAGTTGTATGTAAAGTGTGTTAATGAATTTATGGATGGGTATGTACCTTGTTTTCATTGGACGTTTCTTTTCAAATATAGCCCATGGCAACTATTGGAAGGCAAGCCAAGCAACACTTCTTGAAGTATCTTCCTTTGAGCCATTTTTCGGCTCTCCACGGATCGCCGTGGATCACCGTCGGCGAGCGCGAACGCACCCATGCCCTTCACGGCGAGATGCTCTAAACAATGACATCTTTCGCGGCCTTGGACGCCTCCGTCGGAGCCTCCATCGATGCGCCGCAAGTTGCCTCGAGGTTAGTTTTACATGTATTCGTATGATGGCATTTGTGTAATAATTGGGAAGTTCATATTAATGTGTGTGTTTGATTTTGTGCGTGAGTGGAGATGTTGATGCAGGCATGTATTTATGCATGGCATATATTATGCATGAATTTATTCTTTAATCATTTATATGTATAGTTTAGTGATTAATGAATGGGTCTTAATTAATGGGTATGCATGTATGTGTATGCTTGTATATGTACTTGTAGGGGTATACGCTATGTGTTCGTATGCACGTGTGGGTATTTAGCGTGAATTTATATTTATTTGTATGTGTTGGTTGCGTGCTACAATATTTCGGATTTGTCCAGTGAGATCCGAACTTAGCTACAGTAGACCCGGACCCGATTCGGATTCGTGCTCGTTGTGGACCCGATACAATGGTGATTTGAAGACCAGCCTATGAGATGATCCGTAGATCAGTACTAGTTCGTGCAGTGAAGACCAGATGGCAATTTGGTTCTGAAACCACGTCATTTCATGTGAGTGTTCGTTCATGTGTATTTACCGTTGTCAGTTTGCATTTACATGTTGCTCTTATCATTTCATGTGATTTCCTGTTATATTTTACTAGTTTCATTACTTGTATTCGTTCATGAGATATCTATGATTGTTCACTTTAATTATCTAGTTAATAGGAGCTTGTATCAATATCTTTTCATGTGTTGATAGTTTAGCATTGTTGGCTTAGGCCTAGTTTTGATATACCTTTAGACTGTGACTTGACTCGATCTATTGATTGGATAGATTAAGTGCATAGTTGAGCATCAGATATATAAGGATCTTGTATTTGGACATTGAGATATTAGAGATATATCATTTCATGAATAGATGATTACTGTTTCAGACTGGGGCTAATTGTAAAGGAACTTGGACTGTACACTAGGTTGATCTTATGTTGGATTGGTTCGTGATTATGGTTTACGATCTACAATTTATCTGAACAATTATCAGACTTGATATTCCTCACTTGGTGATAATTCAGTTAAGAATTTATTCGGGTATTTGAGGACATATTAGATGTGATCTTACTTTACTAAAAGATTAGAGTTCTTGACGATTGGATGGTACATGGACTTATTCAGAGTTGGACTGTGATTTGGACTAAACTTGAGTTATAGATGACATTGGATTTACGTTCTTTATAATAGCCTGATCTGCATTAAGATAAGATGATATATTTCATGTAGAGTACTTTCTAGACTTGTTATTCTTTTATTGGTAATAACTTAGGTGATTGATGATGGACTTGTTATGATGCTATTTTACTAAGAGATCGGATTACTTGATGCTTGGATCAGAATATGGACTTAGTTGGAGTTCGAGTCGAACTGGGATTTATGTTATTTACATTGGATATTGATCAGTATTTATATGTGACTGATTTTGTTGGATTGTGACTAGATGTGTGAGTATCTTACTTTTGACTTCGATATGTGATATCATATTGGTTTTGGATTATTAGAAGCAAGAGTTCCTGGATGTACCTACTGATTATATCATTTAAGTATAGATGAGTTGTTGGTATTGATTTAGAAGTGAATTATTCCAGATTGCAGTTGTTTGAGGATGTTTCCTATGTAGATATGATTTCAGTATCTGTTAATTTATTGATCTCGAGGATATACCATGTGCTTCATGTTTAGTTACTGATCAATTCAGTTAGGGAGATAGAGTTATTATGAGAGTGATTTTATTGATATCGGTGATTATGTTATATGTTCAGAGTTTTATGACAGCTATTGATTGATCAGATTTATTGATGACTTAGATGATGGATATATCGATGACTTTGAGGATATTAGTTGATTCCATACATTACCAGGATTATTCTATCCATGACAGTAGATCATTACCCATCTTAGATACTTGATTTACCTGAGAAACCTGACTGATTATACTTCTCCTGATAACTATCTTTTCCATGTTACTTAATTGCTGGGAAAAATATTATTACACGGTAACAACACCCGCATGTTATACTTGTTACATATTCCTGTTATACCGGTATCCTGTTCCTTTGATATTATATATTTCTGTTATACCGATATCCTGATTACATGTTGATATTGTTACCGTGACTACCACCGAGTTATCCCAGTGATTTAAGTAACATGCATATTAAATAATCTTGATAAACTAATAACATGCTATTAAACAACTTACACTGGGATTGGGGAGATTGATAGAGGAGACAATGTCTGTATTTTGGGGGACCTAGGATTTAGGTTGTGCAACCAAAAGAGGGTTCCACTGCAGGGTTCCCGTGGGGTGACTGGCACCCCGTCCTGTTTTCTTTTCCTGTTTACATGTTCCTGACTACCTTGCGGTAGGTCCTGGTTCAGCGCCAGGAGTCTGGACCGTGGTCCCGGGTATGCACGGACCCATCTAAAGCATGGACAATTCTCCAACCGATCAGTTTCAATAACTGAGGACCTCGATTGGCATGTGTGGTAGGCGTAGTATGGGATGCGTCTATTACATGTGACAATTGGTATTCGCTGACATAATTAATAATAATAAACTGTTAATGCATTGTGACTGACCATAATCACCTGATTGTACATATACATCACTATGATAGACACATGATTGTAACCAGGACCAGATTACGTGCCAGGTTAGTGATATTGCTAGGATACACATCTAGACATCAGTTGTTTGTTATAGTTTTTTTACTTGTCTTTTACCTGTACTCTAATTCTTGTTATTGTTATTTTGTTGCTTGTGTATCATGTTATTTGGTTATCTTATGTCTGCAGTTATCTGTTATTATTTTATGCACACTGTTTATATGCACGAGCTTTTCCCTTTACACACACACTCACCAGGTCACTTTCTGACGACCCTAGATTTGCACGTCCAGATATTGGACGCTTGTTTCTATTGTGCAGGTGTTCGATATAACTGTACGCCTTGCGAGGAGCTGGACTCTCTCTCCTTTCTGATTCTGGTATTCTTGCATTTTTTATTCTTGCTATTATTCTTTGATTCATGTATATCACACTTGACTTCTATTCTATTCTTATTTCAGTTCAGATCATGTGTAGCCTTTATATGTATTATTGCAGTAATCATCGATTATCACGGTTTAGATTTATAGCTTGTTCAGGTTAATTTAGGCTTAGCGCGTATACGTGGGGTATTTCCCTTCGCGTATATACGTCGCCGACTCTCGTCGCGACTCCGCTTCAAACGTATTTTGGGAAGCGGGACGTGACAAAATCTCCAGATGAGATCAAATCTATTCAGATCAAGATCAAATCCAATCAAGATCAAATCTGAGATCAAATTTGGCTGTTGCTTGCCATAATCTCTTGACTCTCCTAAAAGGAGTAAGAGGATCAGGGGCAATCTTCCAATTATATGAAAAGTATCAAAATAGATCAAGAGGATCAACGCAACCTTGCTACTTCTAGCTTCGCAGAAGCTGATCCTACCCTCGCAGCAAGGCTACTTTCCAGATTTAAACAGATTTGATTCAATCTGTTTTCATATTTTCAAGGGACAATTATACCTCTGCTCTCCCTATAAATAGCCCACCAGGGGCACAAGGAGAGGTACCTCCAGAAGAAGAGACGCAAGGACGTACTGACCGTGCGCACAGAGAGAGAGAGAGGCTAAACAGAGATTTATTCTCTTGCTTCCAAGAATTCAGATACTTTAGAGAACTGCTTCTCTAATCAGGGTGCTGATACCTTAATACTTTCCTTCCTCTCAAGGAATCTCTAGAACCAGGCGAGAAGGAATTCCTAAGCGAAGGTAGTTTTGAGAAGCAACAAGAGGGTTCTACCAACCTTCTGTTCTCTGATTCCCCGAATCAGGCGAGAAGGGATTCTCATCGCTCGCATCGTTAAAGGGACAAAGTGGTCGCGCGCTGAACAGACTCCTACCGGCACACTTCTCCAGAATCTCCGAGGAGATCTACTTGTAATCTTTTTAGAATACTTATAATTTAGCTCCTCGACACTTTTTTGTAAGTTTTCCCCTTTGCAAAATCAATGAAAAACACTCGGAGAGCTTTTGCAACATTCTGACAATGCCCCCGCACAGGCCGCGACCCTGTTCACCATGCCCGGCCGCTGCGGGCAAGGGCGCTAGCGGGCAAAGCGGAGCGTGACCTTATTCCATCAGGCACCGCTCCTATTCCATAAGGCACCATGCCGCCCCTGGCCACCTGAGAGGCTGAGCCACCCTCCAGAGGCCGCCGGCGGCCTCCCTGCGGCTCGAATAGCTTTCATAAAATTCTAACGATGCCCCCACACAGACCATGGCCCTATCCACCGTGCCCACCCATTGCGGGCACGGGCGCGAGCGGACAAAGCAGAACGCAACCCTATTCCATCGGGCACCACTCCTATTCCATGGGCACCATGCTGCTACTAGCCTCTAAAGAGGCCGAGCCACCCTCTGGAGGCCACCAGCGGCCTCTCGGCCACTCGAAGAGCTTTCGTAGAATTCTGACGATGCCCTGACACAGGTCGCGCCCCTGTTCCACTGTGCACGGCCGCTGGGGCAAGGGCGCGGCCGGGCAACCCTATTCCGCCGGGCACCTCTCCTATTTCGTGGGATACCGCGCTGCCCATGGCCTCTAGAGAGGCCAAGCCAACCTTCGGAGGCCACTGGCAACCTCTAGGAGGCTCGGAGAGCTTTTATAAAATTCTGATGATGCCCCCGAACTGGCCGCGGCCCTGTTCCATTATGCGCGGCCGCTGCGGGCACGAGCACGAGCGGGCAAAATAGGGCGCGACCCTATTCCGTCAGGCACCGTGCCACCACTAGCCTCCAGAGAGGTCAAGCCACCCTCCGGAGGCCACCAATGGTCCCCACGGCCTCCCGCCGGCTCGGAGAGATTTCGTAAAATTTTGATGATGACCCCACACTAGCCATGGCCCGATTTCATCGTGCATGCCCACAGCGGCCCACGGGAGCGCCCAGGCCAAATCGAGCTTGACCCTATTCCGTCGGAACCCCGCCTCCCCTGGACGCCAGAGGTACAAAGCCCCCCTCCGGAGTCCGCCGGCATCGAGGTGGCCCACCCATGTAGCAGGTCTAGACTCTGAACAATGAATATCGGTGAATAGCCTTTTATGTCGGTATGAAATAGCCTTCAACCCAAGCACCCGCTCCTACCCCCACTATATTTTTGCAGATTTTGACTAAAAATGACACCGGGCTCCAAGTGTTCCAGTAGAGGCATCAACACCTGCCGCGAGCACTTTACTCATGCATGGCCTCATCGGCACGAGCACTTTACTCGTTCCATGCTTTTTCTTGTCGCCGACTTGTAAATTCATCTACGAAATGACCAGGGGGCGGCTTAGATTTTCACAAAGGTGAAAACTAAATCCGTCCAAGTATGGAAACCACCTCCTGGCACCAAGGATGGTTAAGGTTTATAGGGGGAGGGGGGAGAATCTATGCGACAAGGGGCTGGATCTTAGTGGATCATGGCAGCAAGGCCACTCTGCCACTTACAATGCCCCGTCGCGTATTTAAGTCGTCTGCAAAGGATTCAGCCCCCCGACTGTTTTGAATTTCACTCCAAGGGTACCGCGCGGCCGATCCGCCACACAAGCCGTGGCCTTCAACATGTGCCCGTGGGGGCGCGAGCGCCCCTACTATGGGTTAGGAGGCAGTCTGTAGGCGCAAGCGCGGCTTATTTAGCCTGGATTCTGGCTTAGAGGCATTTAGTCAAAATCCGGCACACGGTAGCTTCGGGCGCGAGCGGGCAAAGTAGAGCGCGACCTTATCTGTCGAGCACATGTTCCTATTCCATGGGGCACCACGTCGCCCCTGGCCTCCAGAGAGGCTGAGCCACCCTCCAGAGGCCGGCGGCGGCCTCCTGGCGGCTCGATGAGCTTTCGCAAATTTTGACGATGCCTCCGCACAGGTCGCGGCCCTGTTCCATCGTGCTCGGCCACTACGGGCATGAAAGCATGGCGCGGCTCTATTCCGTCAGGCACCGCTCCGATTCCGTGGGGCACCATGCCACCCCTGACTCTGAAGAGGCCGAGCCACCCTTCGAAGGGTGGCAGCGGCCTCTCGGTGGCTCGAAGAGCTTTCGCAAAATCCTAACAATGCCCCCGCACTAGCCGCGACCATGTTCCACCATGCCCGACCGCTGCGGGCACGGGCGTGAGCGGGCAAAGCAGAGCGCGACCCTATTCTATCAGGTATCGCTCCTATTCCATGGGTCACCACGCGCCTCTGGCCTCCAGAGAGGCCGAGCCACCCTTCGAAGCCGGTGGCGGCCTCCCGGCGGCTCGAAGAGCTTTCACACAATTCTGACGAATCCTCCACATAGGCCGTGACCCTATTTCACCCTGCCCAGCCGCTGAGGGCACGACATGGGTGTGATCGGGCAAAACAGCGCGACCCTATTCCGTCGAGCACTGCTCCTATTCTGTGGACACCACGCGGCCCCTGACCTCCGGAGAGACCAAGCCACCCTCTGTAGGCCGGCGGCGGCTTGAAGAGTTTTCATAAAATTCTGACGATGCCCCAGCACAGGCCGCGGCCCTGTTCCACCGTGCCTGGCCGCGGCGGGCACGGGCGCGAGTGGGCAAAGCGGAACGCGACCTTATTCCGTCAGGCACCGCTCTATTCCATGGGGCACCACCCCGCCCCTGGCCTCCAGAGAGGCTGAGCCAGCCTCTGGAGGCCGCCGGCGGCCTCCCGGCGGCTCGAATAGCTTTCGTAAAATTCTGACGATGCCCCCGTACAGGCCGCGGCCCTGTTCCACCATGCCCGACCGCTGCGGGCATGGGCGTGAGCGGGCAAAGCAGAACGCAACCCTATTCAGTCGAGCACCACTGCTATTCCATGGAGCACCACACCGCCACTGGCCTCCAAAGAGGCCGAGCCACCCTCCGGAGGCCGGTGGTGGCCTCCGGGCGGCTCGAAGAGCTTTCATAGAATTCTGACGATGCCCCCACACAGGCCGCGCCCTTGTTCCATCATGCACGGCTGCTGGGGGCACGAGCACGAGCAGGCAAAGCAGAGTGCGACCCTATTCCGTCGGGCACTGCTACAATTTTGTGGGGCATCGCGCCGCCCATGGCCTCCAAAGAGGCCGAGCCAACCTCTGGAGGCCACTGGCGGCCTCCCGAGGCTCGGAGAGCTTTCATAAAATTCTAACGATTCCCCCGCACAGGCCGCGACCCTGTTCTATCGTGTGCGCCGCTGCGGGCACGGGCGCGAACTGGCAAAATAGAGCGTAACCCTATTCCGTCAGGCACCGCCCCTATTCCCTGCTGATTTTGCCAAGCCCGTTGATTCTGCCAAGCTCGTTCTATGGCTGTGGTTCACTGGATAGTAGACAGGGACAGTGGGAATCTCGTTAATCCATTCATACACATCACTAATTAGATGACAAGGCATTTGGCTACCTTAAGAGAGTCATAGTTACTCCTGCCGTTTTCCCGCGCTTGGTTGAATTTCTTCACTTTGACATTCAGAGCACTTGGAAGAAATCACATTACGTGAGCATTCGTAGGGACCATCACAATGCTTTGTTTTAATTAAACAGTTGGATTCCCCTTGTCCATACCAGTTTTGAGTCGACTGTTCGACGCCCGGGGAAGGCCCTCCCGCGAGGGAGGGCCGTTCCCAGTCCGTCCCCCGGCCGACACGCAGCGACCCTCTCTCGCCACAGGAACGGCTCGAGTAGTCCCTGACAGCCGACGGGTTCGGGACTGGGACCTCCATGCCCAGCCCTCAGAGCCAATCCTTTTCCCGAAGTTACGGATCCATTTTGCCGACTTCCCTTGCCTACATTCTTCCATTTTCCAGAGGCTATTCATCTTGGAGACTTGATGCGGTTATGAGTATGACCGGCGTGGGCGGCATTCGGCCCTTCAGATTTTCAAGCCCCGGGGGGTGCACCGTACACCGCGCGACGTGCGGTGCTCTTCTAGCCTCTGGATCCTACCTCTGGCTGAGCCGTTTCCAGGGTGGACGGGCTATTAAGCAGAAAAGATAACTATTCCCAAGGCCCCCACCGCATCTCCGGACTTCCTAACGTTGTCGTCCGCCGCCACGTCCCAGCTCGGGAATTTTATCCCGATTCCTTTTCAGAGCTCGCATGATGAAGCGCTATCTGACGGGCTTCCCCGTCCTTAGGATCAGCTAACCTACGTGCAGGTGCCATTCATATGGAACCTTTCACCTCTTTGGCCTTCAAAGTTCTCATTTTAATATTTGTTATTGCCACCAAGATTCGCACCGACGGCCGCTCCGCCCAGGCACACGCCCGAGTTTTGCAGCGGCCGCCGTACCCTCCTACTCATCGAGGCATGACGATTGCCCCGATGGCTGGGTGAGGGTCACACGCTTCAGCGCCATCCATTTTTGGGGCTAGTTGATTTGACAGGTGTGTTGTTACACACTCCTTAGCGGATTTGACTTTCATGACTATTGTCCTGCTGTCTTAATCGACCAACACCCTTTGTCGGTTCTAGGTTAGCGCGCAGTTGGGCACCATAACCCGGCTTCCAATTAATCCCGCATCGCCAGTTCTGCTTATCAAAAATGACCTACTTTGAGCTCTCGATTCTGTGACGCAGCTCATTGAAGCAGCCGCGCCGTCCTACGTACTTAAAGTTTGAGAATAGGTCGAGGCGTTGAGCCTCCGATGCCTCTAATCATTGGCTTTACCCAATAGAACTCGTGCGCGGGCTCCAGCTATCCTAAGGGAAACTTCAGAGGGAACCAGCTACTAGATGGTTCGATTAGTCTTTCGCCCCTATACCCAAGTCAGACGAACAATTTACACGTCAGTATCACTGCGGGCCTCCACCAGAGTTTCCTCCGGTTTCGCCCGCTCAGGCATAGTTCACCATCTTTTGGGTCCCGACAGGCATGCTCTCACTCGAACCTTAACAGAAGATTGGGGTCGGTTGGCGGTGCAACCCACAAGGGGGGTCCTGCCCATTATCTTCCTTTTGCCTTTCGGGTTTTCACGCCCGTCGGCTCGCATGCATGTCAAACTCCTTGGTCCGTGTTTCAAGGTGGGTTAGATGGGGAGCCCACGGGCCAGTGCAAGAGCGCTGGTGTCCTGAGGGGCATACTAAGATGGCGTGCTCTGCTACCCCAGCCGCACTGGCGGCGTATCCACGGGCAGGATCGCCACCCGGGCTTGGGCCGCTGGCACGGCCCGCAACGGTCCACACGCGGAGCCGAGCGGTAGATCGGCCCCCTGAAGGGCATCCGACTCGCCGACAACGCCTCGTGGTGCAGCAGGGTCCAGGCCGGACGGGGCTCTCACCCTCCCTGACGCTCCTTTCCATGGGACTTGGGCCCCGTCCGTCGCTGAGGACGCTTCTCCAGACTACTCTTCCCGGTTTACTCGCCGTTACTAGGGAATCCTCGTAAGTTTCTTTTCCTCCGCTTATTGATATGCTTAAACTCAGCGGGTGGCCCCGCCTAACCTGGGGTTGTTGTCTGAGGGCACTCGCGAGCGCCAATTGGATTGGGATTCTTGCATGAGCCGCTAGGGCCGGGGGCTTGGTTCACGGTGTTCAACATCGAGCGTGTCCGTCCACCATTCGCCACGTCCAACCCGGCCAGCGGCCACACTTCGACCCACTGTCTCTGACCTCCAGAGAGGCCGAACCACCCTCCGGAAGCTGGCGGCGACCTCCCGGCGGCTCAAAGAGCTTTCGTAAAATTCTGACGATGTCCCCACTAGCCGCGTCCCTGTTCCACCATGCCTGGCCGCTGCGGGCACGGGCGCAAGCAGGCAAAGCAGAGCGCGACCCTATTCCGTCGGGCATCGCTCCTATTCCATTAGGCACCACGCCGCCCTTGGCATCCGGAGAGGCCAACCCAGCCTTCAGAGGCCGGCAGTGGCCTCCTGGTGGCTCGAACAGCTTTCGCAAAATTCTGACGATGCCCCCGCATAGGTCGCGGCGCTGTTTCACTATGCCCAGCCGTTCCAGGCTCGAGTACGAGTAGGCAAAGCAGAGTGCGGCCCTATTCCATCGGGCACCGCTCCTATTCCCTAGGGCACCATACCGCCCCTGACTCCGGAGAGGCCGAGCCACCTCCGGAGGCTGCGGGGTGGCCTCCCGGCGGCTCGAAGAGCTTTCACAAAATTCTGGCGATGCCCCCGCACAAGCCGCGGCCCTGTTCCACTGTGCCTGGCCGCGGTGGGCATGGGCGCGAACGGGCAAGCGGAGCGCGGCCTTATTCTGTCAGGCACCGCTCCTATTCCATAGGGCACCCCTGGCTTCCAGAGAGGCCGAGCCACCCTCCGGAGGCTGCCGGCGGCCTCCCGGAGGCTCGAATAGCTTTCATAAAATTCTGACGATGCCCCCGCACAGGCTGCGACCCTGTTCCACCATGCCCGGCCGCTGTGGGCACTGGCGTGAGCGAGCAAAGCAGAACGCGACCCTATTCTGTCAGGCACCGCTCCTATTCCATGGGGCACCACGCCGCCACTAGCCTCCAAAGAGGTCGAGCCATCCTCCGGAGGCCGGCGGCAGCCACCCAGTGGCTCGAAGAACTTTTGTAGAATTCTGACGATGCCCTCACACAGGCCGCGCCCCTGTTCTACCGTGCATGGCCACTGGGGCACGGGCGTGAGTAGGCAAAGCAGAGTGCAATCCTATTCTATCGGGCACTGCTCCTATTTCATGGGGCACTGCACCGCCCATGGCCTCTAGAGAGGCCGAGCTAACCTCCGGAGGCCACTGGCGACCTTCCGGAGGCTCGGAGAACTTTCATAAAATTCTGACGATGCCCCCACACAGGTCGCGGCCCTGTTCCATCGTGCGTGGCCACTGTGGGCATGAGCACAAGCAGGCAAAATAGGGCGCGACCCTATTCCGTCGGGCACCGCCCCTATTCCTCGCTGATTTAGCCAAGCTCGCTGATTCTGTCAAACCTGTTCCCTTGGCTGTGGTTTCGCTAGACAATAGACAGGGACAGTGGAATCTCGTTAATCCATTCATGCGTGTCACTAATTAGATGATAGGCATTTGACTACCTTAAGAGAGTCATAGTTACTCACGCCGTTTACCCGTGCTTGGTTGAATTTCTTCACTTTAATATTCAGAGCACTGGGCAGAATAATATTGCGTGAGCATCCGCAGGGACCATCACAATGCTTTGTTTTAATTAAACAGTCGGATTCCCCTTGTCCGTACAAGTTCTGAGTCGACTGTTCGACGCCCGGGGAAGGCCCTCCTGCGAGGGAGGGCCGTTCCCAGTCCGTCGCCCGGCCGGCACGCAGCGACCCGCTCTCGCCAGGGGAGCGGCTCAGCAGTCCATCGACAGCTGACGGGTTCAGGGCTGGGACCCTCGTGCCAGCCCTTAGAGCCAATCCTTTTCCTGAAATTATTGATCCGTATTGCCGACTTCCCTTGCCTGCATTGTTCCATTGGCCAGAGGCTGTTCACCTTAGAGACCTGATGCGGTTATGAGTACGACCGGCGTGGGCGACACTCGGCCCTCCGAATTTTCAAAGGCCGCTGGGGGCGCACCGAACACCGCGCGACGTGCGGTGCTCTTCTAGCCGCTGGATCCTACCACTGGTTGAGCTATTTCCAGGGTGGGCGGGCTGTTAAGCAGAAAAGATAACTCTTCCCGAGGCCCCCGCTAGCGTCTTTGGACTCCCTAACGTTGTCGTCCGCCGCCACGTCCCGGCTCAAAAATTTTAACCCGATTCCCTCTTAGAGCTCATGCGATAAGGCGCTCTCTGACAGGCTTCCCCATCCCTTGGGATCAGCTAAGCCATGTGTAAGTGCCGTTCACATGGAACCTTCCCCCTTCGGCCTTCAAAGTTCTCAGTTAAATATTTGCTACTACCACCAAGGTCCGGACCGACGGCCAGTCCGCCCAGGCTCGCGCCCCGGGTTTTGCGGCGGCTACCGTGCCTTCCTACTTATCGAGGCATGACGATCATCCCGATGGCCGGGTGTGAGTCGCGCGCTTCAGCGCCATCCATTTTTGGGGCTAGTTGATTTGGCAGGTGAGTTATTACACACTCCTTAGCAAATTTTGACTTCCATGACCACCGTCTTGCTGTCTTAATCGACCAACACCCTTTGTGGGTTCTAGATTAGCGCAGTTGGGCACTGTAACCAGCTTTCGGTTCATCCCGTATCGCCAGTTCTGATTACTAAAAATGGCCCACCTGGAGCTCTCTATTCCATGGCGTGGCTCATCGAAGCAGCCATGCCATCCTACCTATTTAAAGTTTGAGAATTGGTCGAGGGCGTTGCGCCCCCGATGCCTCTAATCATTGGCTTTACCCAATAAAACTCGCGCGCGGGGCTCCAGCTATCCTGAGGGAAACTTCAGAGGGACCAGCTACTAGATGGTTCGATTAGTCTTTCGTCTATACCCAAGTCAGACGAATGATTTGTACGTCAGTATCATTACGGACCTCCACCAGAGTTTCCTCCGGCTTCGCCCCGCTAAGGCATAGTTCACCATCTTTCGGGTCCCGACAGGCATGCTCCCACTCGAAATCTTCACAGAAGATTGGGGTCGGTCGACGGTGTACCCACAAGGGGGATCCTGCCTATTAGCTTCCTTGCGCCTTCTGGGTTTTCACGCCCGTCGGCTTGTACGCATGCCAGACTCCTTGGTCCGTGTTTCAAGGCGGATTGGATGGGAAGCCCACGGGCCGATGCCAAGAGCACGCGAATGCCCTAAGGGGTACGCCGAGATGGCACACGCTGTTACCCCAGCCGCACTGGCGGTGTATCCACGGGCGGGATCGACCAACCGGGCTTGGGCCACCTGCACGGCCCGCAACGGTTTGCACGCTGAGCCGAGCGACGGACCAGTCCCCTAATGGGCCATTCCACATCCGGCCGGCGTGCATCGCCGGCGCCCATTCGCTTCCCTCCTGACAATTTCAAGCACTCTTTGACTCTCTTTTCAAAGTCCTTTTCATCTTTCCCTCGTGGTACTTGTTCGCTATCGGTGTCTCGCCGCTATTTAGCCTTGGACAGAATTTACCACCTGATTGAGTTGCATTCCCAAACAACCCGACTCGCCGATAGTGCCTTGTGGTGCGGCAGGGTCTGGGCCAGACGGGGCTCTCACCCTCCCTGGCGCTCCTGTCTATGGGACTTGGGCCCTGTCCGTCCCTGAGGACGCTTCTCCAGACTACAATTCGGGCGGCGCGGCCGCCCGATTCCTAAGCCGGGCTCTTCTCGGTTCATTCGCTGTTACTAGGGGATCCTCGTAAGTTTCTTCTCCTCCGCTTATTGATATGCTTAAACTCAGCGGGTGGCCCCGCTGACCTGGGGTCGTTGTCCGAGGGCGCTCGTGAAAGCCAATTGGATTGGGTTCCTTGCATGAGCTGCTGGGGTCGGGGGCTTGGTTCGCGGCGTTCAGTGTCGAGCGCATCCGTCCACCACTCGTCGCGTCCAACCCGGCCGGCGGCCACACTTCTACCCACCACCTCTGATCTCCGGAGAGGCCGAGCCACCCTCCGGGGGCCAGCGGTGGCCTCCGGCGGCTCAAAGAGCGTTCATAAAATTCTAACGATGCTCCCGCACTAGCCACTGCCCTGTTCCACCATGCCCGGCCGCTACGGGCATGAGCGCGAGTAGGCAAATCAGAGCGCGGCCCTATTTCGTTGGGCATCACTCCTATTCCATGGGGCACCACGCCGCACTTGGCCTCCGGAGAGGCTGAGCCACCCTCCGGAGGCCGACGGCGGCCTCCGGCTGCTCGAAAGCTTTCGTAGAATTCTGACGATGCCCCCGCATAGGCCGCGACCCTGTTTCACCGTGCCCAGCCGTTGAGGGCACGAGCGCGAGCGGGCAAAGCAGAGCCAGCCCTATTCCATTAGGCACCGCTCCTATTCCATCAGGCACCATGTCGCCCCTGGCCTCCGGAGAGGCCGAGCCACCATCTGGAGGCCGGCGGTAGCCTCCCGGCAGCTCAAAAAGCTTTCACAAAATTCTAATGATGCCCCCGCACAGGCCGCGACCCTGTTCCACCGTGCTTGGCCACGGCGGGAATGGGCGCGAGCGGGCAAAGCGACGCACCACCTTATTGTTGGCCCAGAGGCCTTCCACTCTAGTTTTGATGATGATTAACTCATGTAGTTATGTTTACTAATAATCTTGTGATATTGAGTTTTAGATATTTAACCAAGATATTAGTAGGTGATTGCTTCAACAAAGGTATTTTGGAGCTTTTCACAAGGTGATTCAAGAGCCCGAGCGTCAAAGTTCATATCTAGCACTCGTTGGAGTCAAGCTCGGTGGATCACGTTTGGATCGAGTCGACTTGGAGACGACGCTCTACAAGAAGACCTTGATACATAGTTTAGTTTATGTTTAGATCCATTTGTAAAGATTAGATAGTGTGATATGCTCAAGTTCACAACACACACACTTGTTTAAGTTTCATGTTTTGGTTTTCGGTTTTGGTTTAACCGATCTTGGTTGGCACTTTAAAAAAGACAAGATCCTGATTGGTCTGAACAATATCTAAACTTGTTGACATTTACAAAAGAGAAGTGAAAGATAAGCTGAATGGCCTGAACAATGTCTAAACTTATTGACATTTACAAAGACAAGCGATAGACAAGTTGACGACTAGTTCTGTACTTGTTGACATTTACAAAAGACAAGTGACAGATAAGCTGATGACCGGTTCTGTACTTGTTGACATTTACAAAAGACAAGTGACAGATAAGCTGACGACCAGTTTTCACCCATCCCCCGAGGGACAAAGAAGCAACTTAGACTCACTGATCCAGTGAAGCAGATAGTGAGCCCGGATTGTCTCTAAAACAGACCTCAGCAGGTCTAAGATGCTAGCACTTAGCATCTCATGAGCCCAAAGGGATAGCCTCGCCTGAGAGGCTAAGATCACCTAACTTCGCCTTGAAGCCATTCACAGCTCCGTCAGGAAGCTAACTTATAGCTTCGCCTGAAGTGCTCAGTTAACTCTGCAGAGAGTTAGCTTCGCTTGAAGCCACACGCAACCGTGCAGAAGGATGTTCGGTAGCTTCGCCACAGACATTATCTAGCTCCGCTGAAGAGCTGTCTTCTAACTTCGCCACATGCGCCTTCCAGCTCCACTGTGAGCTCGACGCGAGCAGCTCTGCTACGGGTCCGTTATGGTCAACCTTTGACCAATTAAATCTCCAGATGAGATCAAATCTATTCAAGATCAAGATCAAATCTAATCAAGATTAAATCTGAGATCAAATTTGGCAGTTGATTGCCATAATCTCTTGACTCTTCTAAAACGAGTAAGAGGATCAAGGGAGATCTTCCAACTATATAGAAAGGATCAAAACAGATCAAGAGGATCAACCGACCTGCTACTTCTAGCTTCGCAGAAGCTGATTCTAGCCTCGCAGTAAGGCTTCTTTTCAGATTTAAACAGATTTAATTCAATCTGTTTCTATATTTTTAAGGGACAATTATACCCTTGCTTTCCCTATAAATAGCCCACCAGGGGCACAAAGAAAAGGGGGACTCCACGAGGACGAGACGACTTCACGGAGAGAGACGGCGGACTTTGAAGAGAGGATGCACCGCGTGCACAACAGAGAGATCTATTCTCTTGCTTCCAAGAATTCAGAGACTTTAGAGAACTGCTTCTCTAATCAGGGTGCTGATACCCTAATACCTTCTTCTCAAGGAATCTCCAGAACCAGGCGAGAAGGAATTCCTAAGTAAAGGCGATTTTGAGAAGTAACAAGAAGTTTCTACCAACCTTCTGTTCTCCGATTCCCCGAACCAGGCGAGAAGGGAATCTCATCGCTCGCATCGTCAAAGGGACAAAGTGGTCGCGCGCTGACCAGACTCCTACCGGCACACTTCTCCAGAATCTCAGAGGAGATCTACTTGTAATCTTTTGTGTTACTTGTAATTTAGCTCCTCGACTCTTTTTTGTAAGTTTTCCCCTTTGCAAATCAATAGAAAATAAGATGGTGACTCCGCTGGGGATTGATTTCTCCACTGCTGAGAATCAAGTGTCGCAATGCAACGAACAGACCTTCGGGTCTATCTCTGAATTCAAGGAAGCGGTGCAGCCAGAGCCCCTCTGGCTAAATCTTCAAAGCAAGTCTTCGCGGAGACAGATAAGGCTCTCTGCGAGCCTACTGCGGTCCTCTGGCGCAACAAGGAAGCAGGCCCGCAGGACAAGCCTATCACTTTCGAGAACTTGGTCGTTCACTTCGACCAAGGAAAATTTGAAGAAGTCCTCTCTGGGGGTGGTCTAATGCTTCATGCACGGAAGCATAGAAAGGTCTCCATGACCAAGGTTTCAGAACAGAAACCAGAAGCAGAATCCTGCCAAGCCCCTTCAGCCTCGCGTGTGGCTAGTTAGGTTCCCTGTGAACCTATGCCTCCCTTGTCAAAGCAGATGTGGAGGCCAAAGCAGAAGGCTCTGAATAAAGCCTCAAGTGTAGCTATGCCACAAGTGCGTCTCTTTTGCGAAGAAAAAGGCAAGATGTCTGCCTGCTCCAACCAGGCTGCTAGCCACGAAGTTACAGCGATGACCATACCTTCGCCCAAATTAATAGCGGTAACGCCGTGAGCCAGCCTCGTTCTCATGAGCGAAGCTGCTGTACCACAGGCTTCAGCGTCCAAGGGCGTTTCCAAAGCTTTTCGCCGCGAATTTAGAGCCAAAGCACCATCTAAGGCTAATCGCCTTCGCAGCGGCATAGCGGATAAAGCATCACAGCATGCTCCGCTCCCCAGTCTATCAAGCGCTAAGCTCGTGCTTTGTAGCGGAGCTAAGGGATTATCCCTAAGTATTGACAGTGGTGCTTATGCAGCTTCAGCACCCAAGGATATTCCCAAGGTCCTTAGCCGCGAAGCTAGAGCTGAAGTACTATTTAGTGCTAATCACCTCTGCAGTGATAAAAAGAGCAGGATATCGTCCTATGTGCAACCCAATAGAGCTTCTGCGCTGGATCGTTTAGGCCCAACTGGGTCTGACTTGCGGAAATTCTTGACAAGCAAACGGAAGTCAGAATCTTCTCGAACTACTTCCTCCTGTTGTCAACAAGTGGGATGTCAGCTGGTGACAGTCCATTCAGTCCATTACCGTCTAGGATCAATCCCTGCCACTCCTCCAGGCGACGATGAGTGTTTGATCGACTGTCGGTGCAAGCCCCAGTGAAACATCATAAAAGGAGCGCATCGCGAGATCTACCCTCTGCATCCGTCAACATGACTGGAAGAGGACGAGAGCTGCGCAGGAGCAGACAAGCGTCCGACGACACTCCTTACAGCTCCCAAGATCCAGATTACAGCCCAGGCTTAGGTGAAGTCTTGGTACATGAAGAGGGTGTCTTCTGAAACACCAGATCTAGGGTTGCGATACCCTATAGTTATGAACAGCCTTCTTCCTGAACGGTAGTAGCCTCGCCAGAACTAAAGAGAGGATCAGTCCAATGGTGTGATGAAGAGGATGAAGATAGTGGGTATGCCTCTTCGGCGACCGTCAGCTCTGTGCTAATAGACAGAGTATCAGTGAACATGGCTGATAATGGTAATGACGACCTTCGTCAACGTTTGGAAGCTCAGAAGCAAACTTCCAAAACTCAGCAAGAAGCTTTGGACAACATTCAACAGATGCTCGCTCAACTTCTCAATAACCGGAATAACAATGATACCGGGAGTAACCATGATGAGGAAGAACATCTTAGTAATGAACAGCCAAAGACGGAGAAGTCCAAGGAGGGTTCTTCTTTGGACGCTGAAGTCCTTAAAGGCATCTAAGCTCAAATAGCATCCCTAGCTCAGAGGGATGAATTAAAGAAAGTAGGGACAGTCCGTCCTTACACGCTAGAGTGGGATTCATTACCATACCCACCAAAGTTCAAACCACCAACGTTACATACGTACGATAGGGGTAGCATTTGATTGGTTCCGAAGTCTCCCTCTAGGCTCCATCAATTCCTGGGTCGACCTAGAAACCCAATTCCTTTCTCGTTTCTATGAGGACGATACCGAGGTAACCATGGACAAGCTCCTCTCCACCGTGCAGAAGAAGGGCGAATCTGTTCGTGACTACATTGAGCGATTCAGAAACTTGTCTTTGATGTGCCCAGCAGGGATGCCATTACCCATGCTCTTACAGACGTGCATGCATAACTTCTTGGACTAAGTAGAGGTTCGCATGGGGGCTGTCAAAGCCCATACCTGGAAAGACTAGTCGAACAAGCTGAGATAGCCGAAAAGTCAGCTAAAAGTTCGAACCATCCACCCCTATATGAACAATAAGGGACGTAGCGACATGGCGCAGTCTTCTCAAGCCAAAGGGAAAGAGACTATGTCCGTTGAATTATCAGAGGATGTTCAGCCGAAGGCCAAGAAGAGCGGCTTCAATAATCAGGAGTCTAAGTTTCCTCCAAAACAGTACTCCTTCAGAGATGATCAGGTGGTCACAATATTCTATTTACTCCACAAAGGGAGTAAAATGAAGCTACCGGAGGCTCGATGTCCTAATGAGATAGGATGCACGAATGATCCCAAATACTGTCTCTTCCACAGGATGATTCACCATCCTACCGACAAGTGCTTTGTCCTCAAGGACAGAATTCAAGCTCTAATTGACGCCGGGGTCCTGACACTGAAGTCAGAACAAAAGAAAGTCACTGCAAATATGGTGACCCTCGAGTTCGGCAAAACCCCAAAGGTCACAGTTCCTGACGGGACTTATCCAGTCCCTGCGCCACGGCTGGAAGTCAAACATCCTGCGACTAAAACTCAGGATAAAAGGGGTCTTGTTCCCTTGACACTGGAGACAGGGGAAATCATGTGGATACACCCAGACCTTGTCCAAGATGAACAATGGGATTCAAAGAAGTCCAAGTCGAAGGGCAAATCCTGCAATGTCATCTCCATCCTACCAGACGATGACAATCTTACGTCAGCTTCTCTCAGCGATTCCGAAGGAGAAAAGTACGCTTGCACGACGCAGGCTGATGTACCTCAACCGACGGGTACTCGATCTAGAAAATCATACTTAAAGCAGTATGAGAAAGCTACTGACGAGACACAATAGCAAACAACGTCAGTATAAGTACCAGCACCTGCTTCGATTCCAACCAAGGGAAAAGAGAAGCCTAAGAAAGTCCGGTTCGACCATGTCCTGAAGAAGCCTTCAGGCCCAGGGCTTGATACGCCCTTCCGTTTTGACATATTGGCCCAGCTGGCCAATATCCCGGCTCGTATTATAATACACGAGCTCCTTCGTCTCTCAAAAGAGACAAGAGAAGCACTCAGGGATGCCCTGGCTAATTCAGAATCATTCCTGACATATATGCCAGAAACCCCTAAAGATGACGCTCAGTCTCCGTGCCCTGAATGTCATCATGCATAATCAAAGGTGCCCGCTATTACCTTCACAGCGGAAGATATGCTTCTCAAGGATAACAAGTACGATCGACCTCTGTACTACACCGGATACATCGGTTCAACATGCATTGAAAGGGTACAGGTTGACCCGGGTCTGCACTCAGCATCATCCCCACAAGGCTCCTCTACTTTCTCGGTATACCACTATATAGGTTTTCTGCAATCACTACTACAATATACGATTTTAATGCCGAGAGTAGTCATCCACTTGGGAAAATTCGACTCCATTGCCGAATCGGGAGCCTGAAGTCGGAAGTAACATGCTATGTCATTGACGCTGACACTTCATAGAACTTGTTGCTTGGACGACCGTGGATCCACGCTAACTGGATCTTTCCCTCCACTCTGCACCAGTGCTTCAAATATGTTGAAGATGACGCGACAGTACGAACTGTCTTCGCTGAGAAGCAACCATTCAAAGGGTGAAAAATTACTTCACTGACGCTCTCCTATATCAAGAGACCGGTGAAACATCCAAAGAAGCATTGCCAGATGATGATGATAGTGGAAATGAGGCGGATTCAGAATCTGAAGCAGACATGCCATCCATTTTGATTATGAACCAATCATAGCATGTCTTAAATGTAACGCTCCTTCTGAAGATGAGGCGAGTGGGTAATTAATGATAATATTTCCTTTGATTATCCTGAGTGTTGGGTTGTTTGAATCCATTATGGATAGTGTGCTACACATGCCTTTACATAAACCAAGCGCGTCCGGCACACCCATGGAATCTGTAGAAGGGGCCGTTTTAGTGATCCCTCCATCCAAAGAAGGTCAGTCACCGATAATTTTCTGTAAAGCCCAACCACGAGGGTCCACAAGCCGCAGATTCAAGTTCAGACTCAAACACCCCACAATTCTTCCATTAACACGATACCAGCGTGCCATATTATGAAGAAAATGGGGTACAACCTAAAGCATGGAGAGGACATGAATTTCAGAAAAGGAAGGCGTAGTTTGCTGCGTAACTTTGTGCCAAAAGGGAAGCCTACAAATTACTATGATAACACACGCAGGGGGTTGGGATACGTTACACCCATACCACCAGCAACGGTTTAATTCAAGGATGACAACCGAGTCCATCACATTCTGCCTCTTCCTCCGAGTGGGACTCAGATGTCAGTGTGGGAATGATGTTCAAAATCTCACCGCTAATATGACTTCAAACAGTCAATGGAGCCTGCGGAAGCTACTGATGAGGAACCATGGGCTCAGCAATTAGATCTCCATGGAAAAGTGATTCGAATTACGCGACCACCTACTGAAGACAAGGTGGTGCAAGTCAACTTGGGTAGTCAAGACCACCCTAAACCCATCTTTATAAGTGAAAGCTTGTCACTTATGGAAAAAGAAAAAATTAATAATACTCATAAAGGAGTATATAGACGTCTTCGCATGGAACTACGAAGACATGCCCGGACTTGATCCACAAGTAGCCATGCATCGTCTAAATATCAAACCTGACGTCAAGCCAGTCAGCAGCAACAACGTCGGTTCGCCCGAACATTATGGAGGCTATTAAAGCCGAAGTTCATAAGCTCATTGCGTGTGGCTTCATACGGGAGGAACAACATCCCGATTGGGTTGCTAATATCATTCCCTCCCTAGAAGAATGGGAAAATACGGATCTGCATCGACTACCGTGATCTCAATATAGCTTGTCCTAAAGACGAATTCCCACTGCCCATCACCGACGTCATGATTGACAATACCTGTGGATTCGAAAGAATGTCTTTCATGGATGGCTTTTCAGGGTACAATCAGATTAAGATGTATCCCGACGACGAGATGCATACTTCGTTCTGAACGCCATTGGGGTATACTGCTACCTGTGATGCCCTTCGGGCTAAAGAACGCCGGAGCAACCTATCAGCGGACAATGAGTACAATCTTCGCGATCATCTCTGAAAAACGGTAGAATGCTATGTCGACGACATTGCTATCAAAAGCCGCAATAAGAATGACCATCTTCGTGACTTGAGAATGATATTCGACATAATGCGGGCTCATCAACTGAAAATGAATCCGACAAAATCCTTCTTGGGAGTTTTCGAGTGGCAAGTTCCTTGGATTTATTGTTACATCAAAGGAATTCATCTTGACCCAGACAAAGTCAAAGCCATTCAAAGCATGCATCCACCGAGGAATCTCAAAGAGCTTAGAGGCTTGCAAGGTAGACTGGCTTATATTTGAAGATTCATTGCAAATCTCTTAGGTCGCTGTCAACCGTTCACCCGACTCATGAAAAAGGGTGCTGCTTCCTTTGTATGGGATCAAGCTTGTCAGGAAGCTTATGAAGACATCAAGAGATACCTCACAAAACCGCCAGTCTTATTGGCTCCCACATCAGGGAAACCGTTCTTGCTCTATGTGAAAGCTATGGACCATTCTCTTGGTGCCCTGCTTGCTCAAAAAGACGATAATGGCCACAAACAGGCCATTATATATCTGAGCAGGACTCTGATAGGGCGGAATCTCGCTATAATCCTATCGAGAAGAGTGCTTAGCTCTTGTCTTTGCCGTTCAGAAGACACGACATTATTTGGTCGCCAAACCATACATGTCATCTCCAGAGTGAATCCTTTGCATCTTCTCATGACAAAGCCAAGATCATTGAATTCAAGATTAGCTAAATGGGCACTTCTTTTGTCTCAATACGACATGATCTTTATCCCTCAAAAGGCGGTTAAAGGCCAGACACTTGCAGAGTTCTTGGCTGCTTATCCAGTCCCAGAAAACTCAAAACTTCACGAAGATATTCCGGATGAAGTCTTCGAGTCCAATGTAACCTCAGAAGATGAGGTTTGGCAGATGTTCTTCAATGGAGCATCACGAATAGGTCCTAAAGGCAGGATCATCGCCGGTGTGGGGGTTGTGTTTCTCTCTCCACAGAATCATGTCCTTCCTAGAGCATTTTCTCTGACGGAATCATGCTCTAACAATGTAGCAGAATAGAATGCTCTACTCATTGGCCTTCAGCTCGCCCACGGAATGGGGGCAAACGCTACCTTGAAGCTTACGGCGATTCAAAACTGATTATCAATCAGGTTAAAGGCGAATATGAGGTCCGTCATGAAGACTTGGTGCCTTATTACCATACAGCCATCGAATTGGCTAATCTGTTTGATGGTTTCTATATCGGGCCCGTGTCTCGATCTCAGAATACTAAGGCGGATGCTCTTGCTGCATTAGCAATAACACTAGCCTTGCCAGTCGACACCGAGTATCACCTCACAGTGGCGACTCGACACCTTGTCTGCTCTAAACATATGTTAAGAACCAGAGAGGTCTATAACATCTCGACGGATCTTGAGCCAAGAGATTGGCGATTTCCTCTCATCGACTATGCTCTACATGGTCTGCTGCCAGACGATCCTAAAGAAGCGGCATCTATCAGACGAAGGTCTCTCCGTTTTTACTACGATCCAACCCTGAGACACTTTACCGTCGTTCATATGACGGTGTCCTCCTCCGTTGCCTTTCTAATTCAGAGGCACAGGAAGTGTTAAAGA